>CM076575.1:1018457830-1018584734 GCA_034641835.2 Pinus albicaulis | reverse complement strand
GCAGAGGGCCCCTTCTATTCGAGGAGGTTTCATGTGTTTTCTAGCTAGTTTTATTTTAGCTTTTGTTTAGCATTTCTCTTTACTTTCTGCTTAAATTATTACTTTCATAATTTGCAATTGCTATATCAAACTAAGTAAAAGCTATTGAATAATAGATAAGTGACTTATAAGAGCAATGATTGCCTAGGTTTTATTTCTTGTATTTCATAATTAATAGTTACTATGCTTGACCAAGTAAATACCATTTAAATCTTAAATTAAAATGGTTAGTGACTTATAGATACAATAATTGTCTAGCATTTTATTTCATATCATAGGAGATCCTCATTACACTACAATTAATCTTTTTTAAAAGCTCTTGCAATAAATCTTAATTCAATGAATTGGATTCAGTTGTAATGTTTGAGTTATTAGTTGTTTTAATTTCTTGAATTCTCAATTAAGTTGCAATATCCATGGATTATGATTTCTAGTTTTCATCATTTCTTAATTAGAAAATAGACTCCAAAAATTTGCAAATAAAAATCTGCTTTAATTCATTTGACAACATTTTCTTTTCCTTCCTTTTTAAATAGATTTAATCTAATATTTATAGTTTAGAATAGAATACTAAGGATCAAAATATTAAAAATCCAAAAACATCAACAAAACATTAAAAAAACTAAGTAAGAAAAATGGACACTTAGGCACATACAGTGCATTACACTTCATCAGTTTACTAGCCCTGGTCGATAATTTATGTTAGCAATTTAGGACACTAAATGGACTAAACAAGTGATATAGAGGGAAAAAAAGGAAAATGGATTGCCAAAATCCAAGAATATTATTTGGACATTAAGCCTACTAAGTTAGTCAAAGGACAGGGATTAGCTAAGTTGCTAACAGAATCTAATTTCCAAACTCTGGGAATTAATTTGCTTTCACCATTAGATGAAGTGGTTGAGGAGACTAATCATATTACAACAAAGTCAGCAATCAAATACAATTTTCTCTGCTCATATTGGCATAGAGATGTTATTCACTATTTGTGTTTTTTCTCTTACCCTCCCTCAATCAATAGATCAAAATACAGAGCCCTAAAACTCAAAGATCAACCTTATGTTATAATTGATGCTAAATTATATTGGAAAGATCCTTCTGGTGTCTTGTTGTTGTGTTTGACAGAAGGAGAATTAATGGAAGTGATCAAGGAGTATCATGAATGTTTGTATGGAGGACATTACAGTTGCAAAGTAACCGCTCATAAGATTGTTAAATCAGGTTTCTACTGGCCTTCTTTATTTGCTGATGTATATAGAGTTGCTAGAAGTTTTCAGAAATGCCAATTATTTGCAGAAAAGAAAAGGTTAGATCCTTTACCTCTTCTTCCTGTTTTTATTGAAGAACCCTTCAAATAATGGGGATTATATTTTATTGGGGAAATTAATCCACCATCAAGTGGGAAGTTTAAGTGGATTATGATTGCCACTGATTATTTTACAAAATGGGTAGAAGAAATTCCTACCAGGAAAGCAAATGATTTGGTATTAATGAAGTTTTTGGAAGAGAATATTTTCAGCAGGTTTGGATGTCCAGTGAAAATCGTCACAGACAATGCTCAAGTATTCAATTCAGTAAGATTTATAAATTTCTGTCCAACTTATAATGTGATATTGTCTCATTCCACAACATAGCATCCACAAGGGAATGGATTAGCATAGTCATCAAACAAGACGTTGGTCAAGATCCTGAAGAAAACAATTAATGAGAACCAGAAAAATTAGGATTTGAAGTTGATATTTTCTCTCTCGGAAGTAAGAATGACTACTACAAGATCCATTGGTAAGTCCCCTTATGAGTTAGTATATGGTATTCAGGCTTTGTTTCCCACTCAGTTAGCAAAACCAGTAATTTCTTTTCTGCAAGAAGCACAAGAAGAACCTAATGCATTGATAAGAAGGCTGAATAAGGTAATAGAATTGAGTGAAAGTAGAAATAAAGTCAAAGAAAATTTGGTCACATATCAAGAGAAAATGAAGTCCATTTTTGACAGAAAGGCATAGGAGATTATGTTCCAAAATGGAGATTTGGTACTAAGATGAGATACCAGGAGAAACGAGAAAAGGAAACATGGTAAATTTGATCCTCTATGGTATGGTCCTTATAAAATCACTGAAGCTAGATTGAATAACACTTTCATGATGGAAAATCTTGACGGGGAAGCAGAAAAACAACCTGTAAACGGGTAGTATTTGAAACATTATTTCCAGCACTAAAGATAATAGGTTCATCATTTGTACATATTCGGTTTTCCTCATTGTATATTTTTCATCAAGCATCATTCGACTCCATGCCCGAAGTGAAGGCATTAATTTGCAGGTTCTTAGTGTTTTGTGGCAAAAAACACTATCCCCAGGTGGAGCTAGATGTTGTGGATAATTTGTAATATCCTTTTATTTTCGACTCTGAAAATATAAAAATAGAAAATTGTTAAAAATATTTTAAAAATATTATAATATTTATACTTTGGCATAACAATATTTCTTTTTGTTGTATTAAAATCAAAAGTTTAGACATTTTGAACCTTCTGAAGTGAGTCCCTGACTTAAATCTTAAAGGTTGATCATTATATCAGGTGGGATGTGATGAAAGCTCGAACTCCGATCGAAGGACTCAACCCGTGGGCACAACTAGTGCACTAATTAAAAAGAAGGGTGCCTCTGCAGTTGACCGGGTTGACTGCGGGGGAAACACAAATGTGCGGTGGAGATTGAATGAGGGGGGACAAGCCAAAATATTTCTTCGTATCTCAAGACCCCCCGCAGTGACGAAAGGTGCTGAGTTGTTCACAACTGTCCTTCACGTCAGGAGAATTCAACAGTTCGTTGCCGCGTCATGTCAACATTTAATTTAAAAGACCGCGCCACCTATTTAAGCAAAATTTTCATTTTCTCGAAGTCATTTCAGATTAAGTTAATGCTTGAGAGTAATTTGTGCTGCATCCTATTCAATTTTCCATCACCTTGTTAAAATTTAGCCACCTTGTGAGTTGTTGGTTGTCGTAGTCTTGAATTATGGCCAAACGTTCATCTATGTCTAGTTCTGCTAGTCATATCCCTCTCATGGATACCAAGAGGGATATCCAAGACACTAATTGTTCCTTGGTTCATCTTCAATTTTACCAACAAGTCCTCTTGAATGACAAAGCTTCTCCAGTGTATGCCCCCATGGTCAAGTCTGGTTTGCTATCTGCATGTATCCATAAAACTCATTTTTTTCCTGAATTGATATCCTAGATGGTTTTCGTTATGTATCCTGGCAAATGTTATGTGATGAATTTTCAGGGAGAGAATGTTCTGCAAGTGTCTTCCCTGTTAATCCGCCAAGCCCTTTTTTACCCTGAGTCAGAGTCATGTGTTCAATTTTCTGATGAATCCTTGGTAGAATATTATGATAATCGTGCAGGTGAAGTCTTCAATTGGCTTGTTTATTTTCTAAAGCCCAACATGCAACAATTTCAGCCTGACAGCAAGGATTTTCCTATGGAGTTTTTTGATACTGAGATTTAGCCAAAACTGAGCAGCATTGCTAAAATTCTGGGAAAATATGATGACAGTATGGTGGATAAAATGATGTTAAGGATGTTTTCCATGATGATGAAGCCAGGAATGGTGCTGGATATTCCATCCTATTGGCAGGAAGTAGTAAATTCATATCTGATTAGTCTATCATTAACAGGTTCTTTCATATTTCCTTCATTAATCATTTACTTGTTCTTATATCAAAATGTGGAGGAATTTATGCATCTAGGTCTGAATATCATAGACATGAATAAGAAGAGGCAGTCTGTAGTTTTATGGACAGATATAGTAAGGAGAGAACAAAATGAAAATGGACTATTTTATTTTTCAAGTTATTTCATGTCAAGTGCATATAAGATTTTGAATGGAGTTTCTCCCCCTTGTTTTTTACCCAAAGCTCAAGAATTCTTGCATTTAGGAGCAAAATATAAGTTTGGAGATTGGTTTGTGTTTGAGGATTATTCAGAGAATAGGTTATATGGATCAGGGGTTGAGCCTTATAGAATTCCAATATTTGTTCCCATGAGGCTATTTGCCTTGGAGTTCATTCGACAAAGTCTAAATGTTGATCAAGTTCATTTTGTGCCCATGAAAAAGGGACATATGTTTAAACTACCCATGACTGTAGGTCCTTTCATTGTTAATATGAGACAGGAATTTGAAGAAGTTACTAAAATGCTAGATGAGATGCATTTGCTGCTAGGGGAAAGCTGGGCTTATGACCCACACAGTGTAATTTCCAATAGAAGAATTGAGAATGGGTATTCTGATTTCATTCATGAAAGCAGGCTAGATTTAGAAAATATAGCTAGCAGAGGTGTGGTGAGTTCAACATGTTCAAATATTTAGACTCTTATCATTTCAGAAAAGTCTAATAAAAGAAGTAAAGAAACAGTAATTGACTTAGAGGACGAGGAACAAGGAGTTGAGAAAAGGACAAATTTTAACCAAGAACATGCATATAATCAACTGGGTTACTCTCTACAGCTAGGAGAGGAAAAAATGTTCTTGCTTCACCCAGAAGACATGAGACTTCTCATGAAAAAGTACCTCTGATTAAACAGATGTTTGCCCAAATTGTAGAAAGGAATTAGAAGATGAAGGTCAACATGGAAGCCCAAGCTGAATATCAGATTGCTCCAGATCAAACAAGGCTTTTGACTGCCATGGATCTTGAGAAAGATCAATTCAGAATTGCTTTGTCACATCCTACTGACATGTCAATTGGTTCATCTTGTAATTTCAATACTGTAAATATAACTATAGATGTGAAGAAAATCCCATTGTTGGACAATATGAACTTACATATGTATACAGGTAAATTGATTGTAAATGACCTAACAAAGACTAATGCAATGGTAATCAAAGAAAATAATATGCTCGAGAAAGTCATTAAACAATTGAAGTTAGAAAAAGCCAACTCTAGGGCTTTAACCATTCAGAATGAGGAACTAAAGAAGATCATAGTAAAGATTGGGGTGGACCCTAATGATAGGACTGCAGTGCAAAAGCTTCTTCAAAGTGCTGAAGAAGAGATATCTACTTTGAAGAAGAAGCTAAAATTACCTGCAGGGGAGCATTCAATGGCTGCAGAGGTTGCAAAGGTAGAGAACGAGAAAGAAAAGTTGCTACAGCAATTGATGCAAAAGGAGGAGGAAATATCCAAAATAAAACAAATTGCAATATCACTACAAAATCATATTGATAGTCATACTTGTACTTTTTTTTCCCCTTCAGGTAATGAAGATACTCAAGCACAGATTACTCAGTTGAGTACTAAATTTCAGATGGCGGAAAGAGACCAGAAGAAGTCTCAAGTAGACCTAGAGACTGCATCGAAGATTATTCAAGCTGCAGAAAATGAAGCTAGTAAATACAAAATGGACTGTCAGAATGCCGATGCTGAGATCAAAAGCCTTAAAGAGAAATTGAAGGGGAACATAACTTTAATACAAGCAAGAGATATCATTTGGAATGATATCATTTCTAAAATTAAGTCAATTTGGGACTTCTTGATGGTGGTTGTAGAAGAAAGGAGTCTTATCAGAGAATTTGAAGAACAAGTAATGGCAGATAGATAGAAGATAGTCAATAGGGCTATTTCAGCAAAAAGGTTCATTGATTTCATTAACTCCAAAACAGACCAAGAATTGGAGGAAAATGAGATTAAGGATAGAATCTTATATGCAGTAGAGATTAATAAGATGATTGTCAAGAATGATTACAGGAAAGCCGCATAAAAGAGGTTGATTGAAATCAAAGAAGCAGTAAGTGAGTTTGATAAATCATTGGACAAATTAACAAGAGAAGATTTACCTTCATGTTGGGAAGTAGGAGGAGGTCTATTGTCATGGGATTCTTATGAAAACTTACTGGTATTAGCAAAAAGAAAAGTTGATAATACACATGAAAAGACTCAGGTACTCAAGGGGGAAGTGATGATCAACTTTCTTCAGAGACATTTTCAGCTGTTGTGGTTGGTAAAAAATCTATTTACAGAAAGACCAACTTACAACCAAATTACTGATTTCAAGTAAGAGTATCACAATCTGATACATTCACCCAGGACAAGAGTAGAGATATGGAAGAAGTGCAGAGCCTGGAAAATATATTTTCCAAAGGATCCATCAACATCGAAGAAAGACAAATCAGAAGATGATCTGGGAAATGCAGGAATATCATCAACTATTCACATTCAACACATACATTAGGGTGTTAATTTTTATGTTATTATAATCTTTTAGAGATTATGCAAATGTAAGAAGACTTTTTGGGAGTATGTAAAAGATAGTCTTCAAAATCCTCAACAGTTGAGGTAGTTAGGATCAGTTGTAGCAGTTTCAAACTGATTTTTATTGTATTTAATGTAATAATTCAAAAGAAGGAAGGTTTCGAGTTTTGGGACCTTCAGACTATTATTTTGTACTCAAAGTTTCCAAATATTAATGAATGAGAAGCAAGTTTCTGGAATATTTTTATGTTGATATGTGTTCAATTTTTCGTTTTGTGTTTTCTATCTTTGAATAAAATGAAGTAATGAGCAGCAGGTCTCTTTTTACCTATGTAAGCAAGAATTAAAATCCCTAATTAGCGCTCCTTCGTTTTAACTGTTTCTTTCATATAATTCTTCTGGGGTTTGAGATGATATATTCTTTGTAACAACATATCAGTTTGGACTTCCTTCTTTCATTTTCTTCTGGTCATTTCATTCAACATAAGAAAATGATAACATTGTGATATGTTCATTATATTTCATATTTTAGGGTTTAATGATAAATACTTGAGGGTTATTAAACAGAGACAAATAATTTTGTGACATAATCATATAAATGGCTTAAGCACTAATTCCTTATCACAGCTAAGGGATTGTCTCTTAAGGTACAACTATGGTTTATTATGGTTAACCATGTTTGATTGTGGTGACAATGGTTAACCATGGTTGAGATGGTTTGAACATGTTTTAACATGTTTGGGATTGAGCATGGTTGATTGTGGTTTATTGTGTTGACCATATTCGTAATACAAGCCATGTATACCATGTTGACCAAGAAAACCATGGTTGACCATGTTTACCATAGATGACCGTTACTAACCATGATGACCCTAGTTTAACCATGTGTTAGCATGTTTGAGTGTGTTTAAGCAAAGTTGTCTAGAGAAAGGTGGAGTAGAGAACCAACCGCCGCCCATTTCCATTCCTATAGGGTGTTTTCCTGTGAATTTTCAATATGGTTACCTTCTTCAAATGGGGCTGGTTGAGTCTTGAGCTTCTTGGTGATCAACCACCGCATTAAATTCCCTACCACGGTTTGGGTATCCCCGATGAGAACTGATTTAACGATGACCTAGCCTAACCCCCTCTGAATTGGGATTCTGATGCACTCTGGCTTTGAACCATGGGATGGTGAAAAATTTCAATCTCCCTATGAATTAAACTTTTATGTCTCAATGTAAATGATCAATGGGTGTTATTGGAAGCCTATTCCACCGATCCTATAGCTAGCTACACCGATTGTTTGGCCTCGATGCCTAAGCGAGCTTAATCTATATGTGATAGATTATTATGAAGTGGCTTGTTTCAGGTCTTGGGTTGGTGTTTTTAACCAAGCTCATGTTCTCTTAGGGTGTGAAAATATATGTGGTAAGTGTGTTCAGTGTATGAGTTAATTGAGCATGTATTATGATTCCATGTGTTTTTGAAATAAAGTGTTGAAAAACTGTAAATAATGTTGTAAATGGATTGTAAAATAAATAGGCAGTTGAAGCACACAAACCCCACCCAAAAAGGCTATCAAACAACTAAAAAATAGGTGGAACAAAAGCTACTAAAATACGCAAAAATTTCCGAAAATATCTAATGTCAAAGGGACTCTCATTTAGAGGCACTAATCTATTGTAAATGGTGCATACAAAGTGAAAAAATCACAGGTGAAGAAATTTGAAAATGATAAGAAAGAATATATAAAAACTATGAAACATAAGGGGCTCCTAATGGGGGAAGGAAACAATAAACCCTAAATATAGTTATATGATAAAGAAACCTATCCTAGAGGTTTGTAAATAAGTGGATCAGACCTTGAAAATCAATGGCTGGAAATGATGAACCCTAGACCCCTCAACTCACCAAATCTCTTCCTAAAATGGTGGAGGTGTACTCTAAACCATAGGGGGATATTTTCCTACCTCAAGGAGAAATAAATAAGAGAATCAAGGTCTAGGGGTGAATCAAAAGAGAAAGTAAAACTCCCATAATCACCCTTAACTTCATCGAAAAACACGGAAAAGAATAAAAATAAAACAATATATATATATATATATATATATCTTAAAAAGTTTATGAAAAAAGTGAAAAACACAAAACGCAGAAAAATAGGCCTAAAATGCATTCCAAAATGTAGATAGGGGTTGAAAAGTGATTTTTTCTCCTAGAAATCTCATTCAATAGATCTCACCCAGATTGTGTTATCACCTACTTGACTGGTACCTATGACTTGTAGAAATAACCATAAAACCAACAGAATCCAAAAATTTGATAGAAAAATAAAAGAGAGCTAAAATAGAAATTGAGGGGCTAAAGATAGTTGAAGAAAATATTCAAAACCATTGAATTGACAGTCACGAAGGATGTGAATAACTACAGTAGTGGAGTTTCCATTTGTTGCTAAGTATGTAACTAAAAACCCAGTGGAGTCGTCATTTTTTGGTGTAACAATTTAGAGAAGATGTACCAAAAATGCTTCACTTAAGTCATTGGTGACAAGTGAGCCTAACAACAATATATGGTTTTTTACGCTTCAGATCTTCAATAATAAAACAAGAAAACCCTGCAGTGAAAGATGGTATTTGATACAAAACATGAAACAACGAAAAATATATAACATAATAACCCAATAGAAGAAGGATTTTAAATGAATATTTTTTATTAAAAATACCTGGTGAAGTAGATCTACAAGAAGCGTCTACAAATCCCCCTCCATGGGATGGGTCCTTTAATGTCCTTGTGCTTCAACGATCTATTCTCTCTCAAGATGTAAAAAACCCAAAACAAATAATGGAACTCAAATGGGAGCTCAAAAGTGAGAAGACGATAGTCGTGACGATGATATTGATCATGGTTAAAAATGAATGGAAAACCCTCTTATTTATAACAAAGTATTGGGTTGATCTCAAAAATGGGAAATAATAAAATATCATTGACCAAATAAATATCTAACCATTAGGAATAATTTGTAATATTTTTTGTAGATGGAAAAGATATTTAAAATGATCAAATATATTTATTAAGAAATAATTATAAAATAAAACATTTATTAATTATTTCGTGAGGGTTAAAAAAAGTGTGAAATTTAAATAATTATTAAATAATGGTTTAACAATTATTCGAAAAATAGAGCTAAGGAATAATAAATAAATAGTGATTTATTTAATTATTCATAGGTGATTTAGTCAACTGTGACTAGGAATAATTATCAAATAATGAGGAATGATTATTAAATAATGATTTAATAATTGTTCCTAGAGAAAATTAAATAAAAAATTATTTATTCAATTATTATCATGGGTTTTTTTCATTTTAATCATAAATAATTTAATAAAAATGGTTTATTAAAAAATTTCCTATCGTGAGAGTGATTTTACTATGGTAAAATTAATCCTACATGGTTCATTTTGATCCACCTAGTTAGAAATGGCTAGGTGATCATTTTTTAGGTGATAAAAATTATGTCTTCAATACTTGTAACCAATTTTGCATTATTTTTTCCATATACAAAATGGTGCCTTTGTCTTCATGATGCCTACTTGCACAACATTTCTTGTTATATCTCATCACATATATTTTCCATCTTCATTGAACACCTGTAGATGTAGATCACTCAAGGAAAGTGAAAATTAGACCAAAAATCTCTTATTCTATCATGCTTCATGAAAATTTTATGTCCATGGATAAATAGTGTGCCAAGGCCAGAGAGAGAGCTTCTGGGTGCACTGCACACTTGTAAGAGATAAGGAGGGGCTTCAATGACCACTAATAATGTGTTGTGCACTCAAATAGAGGAGAAGGACACCCACTGGAGAGTGCAAGGTATAATTAAAATGGAAAAGGTAACTTCATTTCTCACTGAGGTTGCATTGTGTGCTGGGAAATAAGAGTCAGGGATGCAATAAGGATGCAGAGTGCAGGAACAAGGCACAAGGTAAGGCCTCACTTCCCATCGAGAGTTTGCAATGCACTGAATTGGGAGATTGGAGGCTTTACTACAGAAGGAGAAAAAGAAATTAATAAGGAGGGGGATTTATTATTGGGAGTGTGTTGTGTGTCAGAGAAAATCCTCCTGGGTGCAGAGCGAAGAAAACGTTGACAAGGGTTTTCATTAAGCCTTTTGAGTGCATTGTTCATTCCTCATGGCCTAGAGGGTAAGCTTGCAAAGTTAGAAAATTTTCTAAGTCTATAGAGGTGAAACCTTGAAAACACACTGCATTAGGATCAAAATCAATTGCGACACATCTCAACTCATCAAGAAAAATTAGACATGACCTAGGACTGTGTTGTATGGCTTTCGAGTCCATTCATCATGGCTAGAGGGGTTGCTTGCAAAATCAGAGAAAATTTTCTAAGTCTATAGAGGTGAAACCTTGAAAACCTTTGCATGGGATCAAAATCAAGTGCGACACATCTCAACTCATCAACAAGAATTAGAAATGGCCTAGGACTAATAATTATGCCCCAAAACACTAGTTAAAAAAAATTCTATAAGTATAGCGGACAAAGTATGTGCAATTGTGACAAAAAGTGTCGTTTTGTGACCATAAAGTGTACTATGACTGCAAAGTGTGTGATAATTACTCTTGATGTATAAAGTATACTTAGAAAGGAACATGGATGCTTACAACATGTTTAGAAACATGAAATGACACTTGAAAACCTAAAGTGACACTTCACATGTTAGAAAGTAGGCTCCAAAATTTAAATATAGCAAAATTTAGGAGGGTGTTATAGAAGCGATGACATTTAGCGACATGTTGGGTGAACTTCAACTTTTATTTTAGGAATAGATTTCAAAAAATGATTAGCCCTTCAAGAAGTATTGCTTCATTAAGGGATCACTTTGGCTTTACCACTTAACCTAGTTATAGGTGTAGTACCCACATTCCCTTTCTTGGTTTAACACACAACAATTTTCTCCATTTCACAATTGTTTCGATCCAGGATTAGGGTAATATAAAATCACAAGTTGAAGATAATCAGAGTCTTAGTTTTCATCTCTATTCTTGCTATGCTTCCACCAAGCCTATTTAGTACCCTGATAGAGTCACTGCAGGAACACAAGCATAGATTCACTGCTAGCACGTCTTTTCAAGACCCTAAGAAAGTTACATGCTTCACCTTTTTTCATAGGAAGCCTTTCTCTTCATCACCATTTATTTATTTTATTTAAGTAAATATTCTTAGGAACTTATTATTCCATGGGCGAAGGAGGGATCCAGACTTACCAAGAGAAGAAGTTATTCCTTCAGAAAAATTTGTATACACTTAAAATATTGATTTTCCCCTTTACCTTCTCTATTTGAATGGATTAAAATGAATAAAATCAAACAATTTTAACACGAAGCTAATAAATAAGGATTCTATAATAGATGTGAGTGTCATGGTTCTATTGAAATATTTCCACTCGAATGTATCATATTTTTCGTTTAGACATCACTTGACTTAAGGAATTTTCCCAAAAAAATAAGGATAAAAAATATATAACCAAGCATTGTGGTTGTCACAATCCCATTGATTTAGCCACAAATTCCCCTTTGAGCCATACATGAATTTACATACGAGGTCTTATTTATGCATAGTCACCATAATAGTAGAAAGGTACGATACATGATGTATATACATAACAAATATAAGGAAAGAAAACTATACCAAGAAAGAACATAACCCAAGGCCGCTACTGAAAGTAGTGCTTAAGGTCCTGGCCATTGACGGGAAGAGGATCAATCCTCCCATATAAATATTTCAACTTGTAAGAACTATTCCCAAGTTCTGCAATGGAAGTGTATGGTCCATTCCATAGGGGTTGAAACTTGGAGTGCTTTCCTTTATCTTTGTGGACTTTATCCCACTTAAATACTAAGGTACCCACACCAATTTTTTTATTCCATGTATACTTCTTATCTAGAAATCCTTGATTCGGTTCTAATGGATAGGAAATTATTCTTTCACTTTGACGCTTTCTTCCTTGAGCTTAAGAAGAGTGTCCATCCAACTTTGAGCAAGGAGGCATAGTTTGCATAGAGATTCTTGTGAAAGTTGCACGGCGAGAAGGTAAATGTTATGCAGAAGGATAAGTTATTTTTTGTATACAAGGAAGTATGGGGAGGTTTTTAGAGAGGGTTTGGGAGTGACACAATCAGCCCATAGTGCATTCACCAAAGCATTGTGCCAATTCTTTTTCTCAAAGAAAGAAAATTTCTTGATAACAAAAATTAGAATATTATTGGTTGACTAAGCCGAATCATTTCCCTATGGGTAATAATTAGATGCATTCTTCAAAACAATACCATATTCTAATGAAAAAAATAAATGTTTAACAAAGAAAAATAAGTTCCATTGTTCAAGACAAGAAATGTAGGAATGTTGAACCTGGTTATGATGTTCTGCATGAGAAAATGGATGATTTATTGATCATTAACTTCACTCAATGACACTTCTTTAGTTCACTGAGTGAAATAATCAGTTGTGGTTAATTGGTGTTTCTTTAAACAATGAGGAAATATTTCACCTATAACATCCAATCCCCATTGTTGGAATGGTTCTTCAAATGTTATGGGAAACAATGGGGTAGCTGACTTTTGATCATGAATAACACACCTTTGACATACTGGGAACTTTCAGACATAGGCATGCGTATCCTTGAATAATGTGGGCCAATAATAACCAGCCCTCATAACCTTATGTGTTTTAGTATCACTCACAAAGTGTCCACCTGCTGGTACATCAAGCATATAGTTTAACACCCTTTGTGAATCTTGTGGCTCTAGGCATCAACACAAGGCACCATTATGGTGCTTTTAGAAGAACACACCATGCACTAGTTGGTATGATAAAACTTTAAGGTGTATTTCACTCTTTTTTTATTCGATAAATGTGAAGGAAAAGTGTCGTTCTCTACGTATTTCCATATATATGAATAGTAAAATGTGTTATACTTGACTTGGAGTGGGAACTTGCACAATAGTATACATTTCTATTTCATGCTCCCACTTAGAAGTATCTTCTTCTGGCGAATCCATCACTTCATCTTCCATCGACAAAGGCCATGGAATTCAACAGTATGAACTAGATTTAACTCAAGATCATATTCCTATAGGCACGTCATTCAGGTTTCCCTCCTTTCACGCAACTCTTTTTTTACAACCAAAGTTCTAACTACTAGATGAGGCACATAGAAATCGTATGAAATTTTATGAGGTAAGGCCTAAAATTTTTAACAACCTTGTAAACTACATAAGACTACTTATTAGTAGAAGGATAATTTACCTCTGACCCCTGTAAGACAATACTCATGAAAGGTATATGTTTTTTATTCCCTTGATTTTTTGTATGTGTTAATATGGTCGCGATAGGTGAGTCATAAGAAAAAGTATATAACATGAAATATTTTCCAAAATTAGGACTATATGAGGCTGGAGCCTCAGTTATGGCCTGTTTAGTTTGGGAAAAGGAATCATTTTACCTCTTATCCCATTTGTATGTAGTGTCTTTAATAATAATCTCTTATAACATTTTTACAATTTTTGCATAGTCAGAGATGAACTTATGTAGGAAATTAATATTTCCCAAGAAGGATTGCATAGCTTTCTTGTTCATGGGGAAATGAATCTGGGTAGTAACCTTGAAATTTTCCACGTCAAACTTGATTCCACTTTTAACAATGATTTTTCCTAAGAAATCACCTTCTAACACACCAAATACTCTCTTCTTCCAATTCAATGATATCCCATATTTGCGACATCGCTCTAAAATATGCTTAAGGTGACAAATATGATTTTATCTTTGATTTTAAAAATGGTTATTTCATCGAAACAAGAAACTACACTTTGTCCAGTCAACCCATGGAGTGCGATTTCCATGGCCCGTTGAAAAGTATCGCCAATGTTAATGAGTCCAAATGGAATTTTCATAGTGAAAAATTTCCCCACTTTGTCCTAAACTTGGTCTTCAACTAAACTGGTTCAACTACCAACACCTAATTATATCTAGAAAAACCATCTAGTCGCAAGAACATTTCTAACCTAGATATCATTTAGAGTATCTTCTCCATTGATGGCATGGGGAAATTTTCCTTATCCAAAGCCCGACTGAGATTGTGAAAGTTCACACATAGGCTATCTTGTTTTAATTCTCCTAAATTGAACCAATTTGGAAACCCATGTAGATTGTTAAACTTTAAAAATTATTTGATCATCTAGCAACTTCCTTAATTCCTTATGAGTAATGGAATCAAGCTTTGGATGAAATTTTCTCAATTTCTATTGGAACATATTTTCCCCTTCCTTGATAGGAATGACATGCTGAATGATATATGTATAATATATCTTTAAATCATCACACATCCATGAAAATAAATCTTAGTATTGTTTGAATAGGCGAATAAAGTCATATCGTTCTTGAATAAAACAACATGTACTGAGGTTTACATAATTCATATCCTCTTTGGTTCCTAGATTGACTTGTTCATGTAATTAAATTGAGCTCTCAGAATTTGAATTCACTGGCCCTCTGAATCAGTTTTAAAAGTAATAAATTTTATCAATAGATACCACACCGAGGGTCATGGATTCCCATTTATTTCTTGAATTTATTTGTGCAAAGCCTTCTCATGTTCATCTTCTTCAATAATTACATCTTTGAAAACATACATGTTGGCTTGAGGGGTCGTGACCCAGGTTCAGAGTGTTTTTCACGCCAACAAAACCCTCCAACTACTGGCCCTTTCGACAACGATCTACTTGTGCAAACCAAAGTCTCACCCAAAGTAGTATGGGGGGGATGGAACCAGGTTTCCGCACCTTGAGGGAGGAATATAATGCAGATCTAACTCTTTCTGATCCGATATAATCGCTACTATGTTGCACTATTTTTTCTAAACGTGATTTAGATCTCAATGCAAGAAAACCCTCAACTTCAATTCAGTTCTTGCGCAAACACAAAGATCTATTCTTATTTATATCTAACTTAACAGATCCCTTAATACTAATATAAATCTTGTGCAATTATAGAGATCTACTATTATATGACAAACCCAAAAAAATGCGTGTCAAATAACAAAAATTGCAATATATCTATAAGAAAATCAACACCTTAACACATAAGGCAGAGATCATGCAAGTAAACTAATAATTTTTCGAAAAAAATTTCTTTATTAAGCATATCTTCAATGAGTACAATTCCTTCCTTATACACACACAACCGCAGAGTCCTTGCATACAAATCAGGACTTTCTTCAAGTCTCCGTGTACACAGCCACAGGAGCTTGTCTCTAACTCATACTACTCATAGAAACTTGCCCAGCAGTGCATTACATGAAAAACACATCATTCATTTATTTTCTTATGACTCAACTCATACTTTCCTATTTATAATACTTAGTCGCAAAAAAAAATGGTCTCAAACTGTGTTTTGAGCCCCATGTTTTACCCTTTTACCCATTAAATAATGAAGGAGCTTTGATCAACTCCAAAGTTTCTTGACCTTCTACATACTGTTTGCTTAACAAAATCATCAAAAATACATTATGACTCGACCTAGGTAAACAGGCCCCCAACACAAACTCGTGGCTCGTCCTCGAGTCACTCTGTTCCAGATTCCTGCATTTTTGCCTTCGTGCCTAGATAGCCTCTTTCAAAGACTGGAGGGCGTTCACAATTTTTTTTGCAATGTTTTATGCTCATCTGACTAACTTATCGGTTATAGGCCCCTTTGTTGCCAAGTTGATGTTGCGTTGAGTTTGGCAAGGTCCCTTGAGCACACCCTCAATGTTTTGTGACAAATGAAGTGCGTCATTGGCCCAAGGTTGTGTCCATACTTCCAGGAGCTACTCCTTGTGGCACAACACATCCATATCATCCTAAATATGGTGGCCTTCCTGCAGATGGGTCAATCTCTGTGCGGGAATTAGGGTTCGCACAACAACTCGAATGTCATCAAACTGTTTTTCCTTAACCCGCAGATCTGTTCGTAATTGCTGAATTACTGAGTCTTCCTAGATGGAGGTACATATCTCCATGGCAGCTTCAAACATAGTGTTTCATTCATCCACAGCGGCAGTAATGTTGGACATTTCCTCCTTAAAAATGGTAGCTCATTCTTCCTGGACTTCTGCGGGTGTTTCCGGATGTAGCTTGGTTTGCAAGTCTACAATATTTTGTTCCAAGTCAGTGCACACTATCTCTCTTTCCATATTTGAAGCCTTCAATGTGGCTACAAGAGTCTTAATCTTTGTAGTGGCACAACATTCGATGACATAGGGAATCTAGGAATATCAGAGCAGAGCCGGTTGGGGAGTGATTATAGTCGTGTCCCTTGACTTTCTGTGGCACTTCAGGCTTGTTCAGCTTGTTTTTTCCCCTGGTATAACTTGTTGGAATTTTTTATACTTATGAAGTGGTGCGTGATACACGGTACTCCTGATAATGCAACTCGTTTTTTATCATTGTATGCATCGTGTACAACTGTCCACTCGGGAGCAAGGCCAAGTTGACTCCAATATTTGACCAAGAGTGAGTGGTGGTGCACTATCTTGGATGAGAGGAATGAAGTAATCCACTAGGAATCTGTATTAATCTGCTCTTTGTGGTGGGTTCAGTGACCAAGGGTCTCAGTGAAAGCACGCTCACTTGAATTGTGCTCTCTTTATTGACACTTGCCTAAATCTTGCTCGCTTGAACTCGTAGTTCTTTAAGGCCTTACTGAGCATCTTCAAGGATGATCTTGTATTGTTGCTAAATGGTAATCCAGACTTCTTTAGTGATTGTCTTGACAATGTTGAAAATTTCATCAAAGTCATCATTTTTCCATTCGAGGGGCTCAGTCCATGTTTTCGTGGATGCTATACACATTTGGTGTGGTCCTATTGGGGATTGAGGTCCTCCCTTGTTGCTTCGACGAGTCTTTGTCTACATTGAATGGCCCTCTACACTGTCTACATCAATTTCCTTCAGCTCATCATCATTGTGAACATATATAATGTCCATCATTTTTCCCCCCGTCTTCGTCGTTGTTGTAGCCTCATGCATATCTTTCATTCTGTCTTTCTTAGTGCACGACTTTGACACAGATGGCTTGGGCTAGTTGGAAGAGGTGGCACCAATATCTGTTGTTGCATTCAACTAGGAAAGATGCTATTTGGAGGTGACTTGGACGAGGTCATCCTTTGTGATTAGGTAAGGTAATTCGTAACACATCTTGGACATATATTACTTTGCGCAAATGTGTACATTGTGGAATGAGGCCTTGAACTATTATATGCGCTTGTACTTTTCATACAATGTTGGTGAGAGGTGAAACTTCAAATGAAAAGCTTAATGAAGCTTTTACTATAATAACACCCAAAATATCTTATTTTCAGTAACCCAGGCCATATTCTTTGTGGACCATAGTGATGCATATCGCCCCACTTGGCACAGATCAGTATGAATCTCAGGTATTTTCAACTGCGACAGTGGCTTCCATCCCACTAGCATAACTAGCAACAAATGCCACACGTAGTGGAACAATTTTCCTTATTCCTGCGCCTCTCGGACATTCTCCAAAAAATTTTGGCACAGATACTTGGCCTAGTTTTAGTAAAATCCTTTCATGCATTGTGCAGCTAACACAATGACTGGTGGTGGATCTTCCTTGGCGTGAAATTTCCGTATCATATTGCAAGCCAATATATGTGTATCAAAGTTTACCGCAGGGTCATTGATGGTGCTCATAGAAAACCCTCGTGTATTTCTAATCACTCCATAAGTTTTCTTCACATCATCTACGACTTAATTTTCTTGGCCCTTCCCTCCGAAGGCTTCTGCCAGATTTTATCCTTGGCAGGGCAAGCTCGTAATATGGTGGACAAGCATATCATCAATGGGAATCCGTGCTCCCAACCATAAGTAATTGCGTGCACCAAAGCCACCAGCTGGTGCAGACATATATCATTGATGTGGCTTCAATCGAAGTGGGGGAAATTCAGTAGGCTAAGGAGCCCAAAATTCTATAGTTCAAGAGCCCATTGCATACACTCCACCTTGATGATGTAGACTTCTTCATAAGTGACTTTTTCTAAATGCTACGATGGCGCAAGGTAAAAAAAAACTTCATGCGGTCCACTAAATCCCAGTTTTCCACCCTAAGAGAGGGGAACTTCGCCAATAGGTCACCCTAAAAAGGAACATTATAAGGGAGAAGAGGTGTATAAATTGTAGCCTTGACCTTATGAAGGTCCTTGGAAATGTCCACTTTCACCTTCCGTGGGGCCATTTACTGATGCAACTTTGATATTGGCTCCACTTCCTATACAAATCCTTCCTCTAGCTCTTCTTCCATTGGTTGCTTCTACCCTTCTACGCGGGGAGGTTTCTTTAGCTTTGGGGAAAACTTGTGCAGAGACTTCCGAGTACTTGACGACATACCTTTTGTTTTCTTCTGCGTGCCACTGGCACCAAGCGCTTGCAACGCAGTAGGGGTAGGCTGCGTTGCGATCATGGTTCCCGGAACTAAATGGCCTAAACCCTGTTGGTGCAACATATCCTCAAGTGGTTCCCAAGATTTAGACATAAGAGTTGGAAAATGGAGCAATAGGAGAGGGAACAATTTAGTTGAAGTACTCATAACACAAAGGGAACTATTGAAGACCTCCATGCCAATTTATAGTGATATCGCGACTTAAAAAACCTTATGTCCGTTTATGCAACTCAATTAATGCTAAAGCAAATCCAAATGTAGCGTAATATCATCATTAAATGTAAGTTACCTGCTCCTCTAAACAGTAACTACAATTTCATGTCCATTTTTATTGTTCCAATGGCTAGTTTCTGGCTTTTTTGCGACTGCAACGTCCATCTGGCTCGACCTCTACATTGAATTTGCAGGTAGCGGCGCTCCCTCAATCGTTGTCACACCAAAGTTCGAAAATAATTTATATAACATCTGACAGAATTATCTAAAGTTCTGCACCCTCTCGCAACTATCTAGGGAACTAAGAAATTATTCTGACCATATAGTCATTTAGCGTGTGTAGGTATGGGATCATCCCTATAAGGTTTTAGACAAATGCCATTAACATATCCAGGAGGTAACTCACCATTTAAGTTAGCCAAGCATACTACACCTCCTTCTGTGATTTCTTTGATAACATATGGCCTGAGCCAGTGCATCTTGAACTTTCCTGGAAAGTGCACAAACTTATCGTCATAGAGTAACACCAAATCATCCTTCTTAAAAATCTTCTCTCTGATATGCCGGTAATGTCAAACATTTTTGCGCGCCTTCTGCACCAGTTGGTGAAACCCAACGATGAATCGATCTTCTTCTGATGCAACAAGCTACGACAACCACTCCTACATAATGTCTTGATCAACCATGTTGGTGACTGCTATGATGCGTCGACTAGGGAAAATGTATTCCATAGGCATAAAAGCCTTGAGTTCGTAGACCATATTGAAGTTTTCTTGTCCCATAAGCTTCTTTATAGCGGTATTGTATTCCCATAGAACAAAAAGTACGCGCAGATCCCAGTCATTGTGATTGGTGTTGCATATCTTCATGAGTGCATTCTCTAGTATCTGGTTGAAGGCTTCTATGGTTCCATTTGCCTGGGGATGATCAGGCGTACTCATCTGATGATGTATCTTGAATTCTACTGTCAACGGCTAGATGGTATCATTGAGGAAATGCATACCCTCATCACTCATCAGAATTTTGGGGCATCCAAACCTCATCAAAATATTCTCAAAGATAAATTGCATAGCTATATTTGCGCTACATTCTTTCATAGGCTTAGATTCTTCCCACCTAGTCAAGTACTTTGTATCAGTTATGATATATCACGCTCCAGTATTCTTCCCTTGAGGGTTAATCGGCCCTAAAAAATCAATTTCCCATTTGTCGAAGGTTTGCAAATTTACCTACATTTGTATTGGCATCTCATCTCTGCGTGAGGGTCTACTATCCTATGACAGATATCACAAGCGTGGCATTATTCCTTTGAATCAATGTGCATCGTAGGCCACCACAACCTAACCCTTAAGATTTTCTACGTGGTCGGTTTTCCAGCATAGTGACCACCTTCAACACCTCCATATGATTTTTCCAACATGCTAGGTCTTTCAAACTCAGGAACATCTCGCTTCAAAACTTCATCAGCTCCCATCTTGTATAATTGACCTGCAATCAAAATGAAGTATGATGCACGCACGACCAAATATTTCTTTTTCTTGGTTGTATATTCCATAGGCGTACTCTCATTGGTTAGAATATGGATGATATTGGAAAAATTATCATCAACTACCACTAGTACAAAATGGTTAATTAGTTACTAAAATAATGACTAAAATTTGCATATATATGACTATTTTTCGGTCGGTGACCAATAGTAGCTAATTTTCAATATCTTATAACGTGACCAAATTTTGGTCATTTTTAGCTTAGTCATTAATTGGTTATCTCAATTTTGTTGTCTAGTTGTATATTTGGTCGTTAATTTGGTCATTAATTTAGTCACTGATTTAGTCATTGATTTGAACATTAATTTATTCATTGATTTTGTCATTAATTTTGTCATTGATTTGGTCATTGATTTAATCTTTTATTTTGTCATTAATCGTCACAATTAATGACCAAATATACAACAAAATATATTACTATAGGATCACCCGAGAAAACTAATTAATGACCAAATAAATATGACCAAAATGTTGGTCGTGTTATAAGATACTGTAAATTAGCAACTAATAGTCATATATATGCAAATTTTAGTCATCGTTTGAAAACAATTAATGGACGACGAAATATGACTAAATTATAGTCGTGTTATAAGATATTGTAAATTAGCTACTAATAGTCGTATATATGCAAAATTTAGTCGTCATTTGTAGTGACAAATTTATCATTTGCAGTAGCCATTTATTCATTATATAAACGACTAATTTAGTAGTTTATATTCATTTCATTTAATTTCATTAATAATCATTATAAATGACTAATTTAGTCGTATATTCATTTTATTTGTGTTCATCATTAATCAATATAAACTACTAATTTAGTAGTTTTAAATTGATTTTGTGCTCATTATTAATCAACATAAATTAATTTGTATTATTTAAAAAATATCATACAATATGCATGTTCATCTAATATGAAAACACAAAGTCACATATTTTAATTACAATACTAAACAATATCAAGTGAAACTATAAATAATTTCAACCACATAAACTATATTATATGAAATGTTAAAGTATTACAATATGATTTTCCAACTTAATATTGGTTTTTCATCACTTCAAAACATTATCGTTATGTTTTCAAGGTATTGCAGGTGAATTCACCAACTCTGAAGACTTGAACATCAGTGTTTATATGTGTGTCTTATGTGGGATATTGGCTCTAAGAGTATCACCAGACCAATTCTCCTCTTTCTCTTTTTGCATTTGTCTCTCCAATGTTATTTCTCCCCTATTTTTTCAATTCATGCTTCTTACCATCAGTACAAAGATCATTTTTGTAATATTTCAAATCTGGAACAACTCATGAATCATGCATTAAAAACACATTTCTAGCAAAATTTTCAATAAAATACTGAAATGGACCCTTGGATCCCATAAATTAATCAATATAAAATATAAATCCAAGAATAGAGCTGAAACAAATCAAACTAGGTGGGTTAAACAGATATCCCATACCTAATATTTCCAAAATATGTTAAAACCCCAAACTGCAAAATACTAGAGTTGCTGCATAAAAGGGACTGCGCAGTTTAAGGGAGGGTTTGCACATAAAAATGACATAGACAAATATATCTGAAATTATATTAGACAATATGCTTAGAAAACGAGATCTAGTCTCCTTTATACAAAATACAAGATAACCCGACAAGGGTTTCTTGTCAAACACTCTACATAAAAATGTGATATTCAGTAATTTACTGAATCACCACTGCGACACTGAATCACATGAGTGTATAAGGCTAGAAATATGTATGATATGATGTATATCCCTCAAGGGCTTCCTCCCATGAAAAGATGAACCTCTCAATCACAAGGAAACACTGCAATGGAGCCACCAAACCATGCACTGAATATTGCCTCCAAAATAACACATTCCCTAGCTGGAACATCACTGGGAATGTATGGGAAAAATGTGATATGATACCAAAGATCTGAAATAAGCTCTAGAGCTCTCAAAGCAGGTCCCTCAGGTGAAGGAAATATTCCTCCAATGAGAAACTTGCTCAGAAGCCAGGATTCCAATCCCTTCCACTGCTGCACCTAGCAACACTGCACAATCTCTGGAAAAAATGAACTGATGAAGTTGGCTGAAGCTTGGCCTAGAAAAATAATGTGGAATGATCAATACAGACTCTCCAATGAGACTCCTCAAAGGAAGAGGTGGGATTCCCTCTCAGGAACACCCAGTGCTAAACAACACTGCTACTCTGCTAAACAACAAGAGAGAGCAAAAGTCTAAGCAGACATGAAAAATAATCTAAGACATTAAGAATAATGTTGCCATCCTCTTCCTTTTATAAAACATGAGTTTTCTTGCCCTTGGCCCTACTCAATTAGGTCTTCTCTATCCAAAGATACATCTCCCTCCAAAACTGTGTTATTCCTCCTTGGATTCCTTCTCCTCTAAAACCGTGTTATTGACTTAGTCAAAGAAGCTTGATTTTATCCCTGTTCACACATGGACGTGTTTTATTAGGCTTCAAAGAGTGTCCTCTTTCACATTTGGAGTGTTTTATTCCTCCTTATGAGACTTATGGGCTTTTCTTCCCATTTATTCACCTGCTAGAGCTGTTGCTAACTCTAATGTTCCATTTAGCTTGGAGGCTAAAATTTTGGAACATTACAATTTTCTAAAAACAAAAGAAGATACAATGCAGAGTGTAAAACATGAAATAAAATTAACAATAGAATATAACCTAAATTAGACTATAAATATTTTATATGACGGATACCTCAACATCGGCATTGTCAAAGCCATTTTTCCCCATACAAGTAAGAAACTCGTAGAAATTTTCTTCATTGGGGCGATAATTGCCACTATAATGTGGCCAGATAACCTGTATAAAAAAAGAAAATAAAATATCACCATATATAAAAAATAACACGTTAGTACCTTAGTATTCAACTTTCAAGGAAATCTTAAGAACAATCATGTCAACTAAGTTATATGCTAAAAAGCTCAAGTTGTAGATAACTTGTGAAAACAAATAATTTGAGGTGTGATGGTTAATCCTTGTCATTTTATTCACATCAAAATTTCATTTTCTAACACATGAACTTGGTAAAGTATATAAAAAACATGTACTCAAATAACAACATGAAAGTAACTTTTTCTGATAGTCATGAAAATATTCTAACACAAAATAGCTATAAGGATTCCAATCAATATAGTGTAATACTATTTCATCTTCAAGCTTTGGTTGTTGTTTAAATGGACATGGTACTAAGTATTTTCAATTTCATAGTTAAAAGACAACAAAATCAAAAGAAAAGTCCAAAATACAATCAAACAATAAAGAGAGAATATCATGGAATGGAAATTGAAATTGAAAAAAAAATGTTTGCTTGTCCACCGATGTCATGTCTGGCATTCGTATGACATTTTCTTACCCAAAATAACCATGAGGTGAAATAATTAAAACATTAAAAACGATAGGAATTCCTACTAGAAATATTTCCAAAGTCAATGGCTTAGGTATCTAAGCGATCTCTAACAGTGAATGAACCATATCCAAGACGTGATATGCATCGTCTCCCCATCCTTTTTCCAATCACATTTCCTATAACCTGCCCACAGCAGAGTCAAGTAAAAATCAAACAACGACATTGACATTTGTTTTTATCTTTTATATCTATAAAATTTGAATATTATTTGTTTCATGAAGATATTAGTTCATATTTAAAGTCTTCCTGACATATGAGAAAGTATCAATCAAATAGGACATCAGAAAAATCGACCTCAATGAGGTCCTCAAACAATTTCTATAATATCAATATTTTTCTTGTTGTGATATATTCGTTAGAAAAAAGAACATATCTACAAAATAAAAATGCATATATTACTTATGGTCAAACTTTGTATATGGTGTATTCTTAAGGAGATTTTTAAGATGTTCCTCCGCCTTTACCAAAGTGAACTGTATCTTGGTTAAACTATGTATCCTTTCATTCAGCATCAATTTCTACAAGATAAATGTCAGACATTATTCTTTCCCATTTATGAACATGCTACATATGATAAATTTAAAGTCACATAAAACCAAAAGCAAACCCTTTTCTAACAAAAAAAAACAAACAAAAAGTGTCTCTAATAAAACTTCATTATAATATTAGAAAACGAAAAGAGAGTGGACAAATTTTTTTGTTTGACTTTGCCTATTTTTGTTATGAAAGTGCTTGAGCTTCAAGAACCAACAAATGTGAGGGAAGTCATAAATGTGAAAAAAATTATGTTGACCTAATTTGTAGACTTCTTCAAAATGACGTGAATGATGTGATTTTCGAAGGTGGTAAATCTCATAATAATAAATGGCATGTATTCTAATAAATTATGTTGCAATTACTACCATGGGCCTCCATAGTTTATAGGTCCTCAGTATGTTAATGTTGATGATGAAAGAGAGATGGCAACGATAAGTATGGGTGGTCCTTGTTTTTATGGTGGATATCTTCAAACCAAGGTCTTCATTTCAATGAACCTAGGTTCTGACATGGTAAACCTAGATTTGGTCTTCACCCAATTTCGTTCCATCATACTTTGTCAAGACTCAAGAGGACATAATGGTCCTTCAACTTATAATAGGGTTTCTTTTGAGGTTATAAATAAAGCTTATCCAAATCAAATGGATTTTTAGGCTCCAAGAGATATGGATAATTTAAATGATAACAATTATATGTTTTTTTCCCAAGATTCAAATGTAGGGATACATTTTGTGGATTTTACTAATA
Source organism: Pinus albicaulis (assembly GCA_034641835.2). Taxonomy (NCBI): domain Eukaryota; kingdom Viridiplantae; phylum Streptophyta; class Pinopsida; order Pinales; family Pinaceae; genus Pinus; species Pinus albicaulis. The sequence goes on along the minus strand of CM076575.1, from coordinate 1,018,559,463 downwards.
AATAGAATGAGAGAAATAATCCATGATGAGAATCTACTGGTCATTGTGATTAGGGAAATACATGGAGATAATAAGACTATTTAGGTTCAAATCAATATGGTGTTGATTCTTGTAGCTCCTCAGTTGTTGGTATTTTTTAAGGTAGGAATTTCAGTTCTTCAAGGGTGGGGTCCTTCAGCATAATTGCATCTACCTTGGTCATATCACCCAAAAGAAAAACATAATCAACAAAGAGTAAATATGTCAAGTTTAGGGAAAATCCTATTTGTATAGTTGTCAAGCTTATAGTTCTTTTTTACTCTATTATAACTCTGTTGAGACCACCTACTCTACAGTAAAAAATTGTAGAGGAGCCATTAGTCATACCTACCCATGGTCTCTTGTAGACATGATAGAAGAATAGGCTAAGCCATTAATTAGAATTGCACATATATTGAGGAAAGACAATTCATTATCTAGTTAACCAATTTTTTAGGTTTTAACTGCACAGACGAGAAATTATATACATAGATATTTATAACAAAATAAACAATAGTGAGAGCATAAAACATAAAACAGATAAACACAGAGAATTTCCCCTGGATCCCAAATCGGGACGACCAGCTTGATTTTTCATTATATTCCTTTTAGTGTTACAACACATATATATACATGCCGAAGCATACATAAACCCCAATCCATTAACCCTGGATTAGAACATAACCGTAGTTCCCTTGACCGGATCTACAAAATACCAGGGGCCGAAAACCATCGAACCCCAAAACCATGTGCATAACCATGCACAAAACCATAAGTGGACCGCCCACCTAAAATTAAGGACCAAATTTTTTTTTGTCGGGACGCTGCCGGTTTCCCAGGTAGGTGAGACTCACTTCTGTGACCCCCCCGTTGCGCCCAGCGCAAAGGGGGGGATATCGCCCCCCCTCTTACCCCCCCGTGCGTGCTTAGTTGTGGAAAGAATATAACACATACCCAACATTCTCCCACTTGTTGTTTTCTTTCCACGGGGGGCCACAGGAGGGCTTAGTCATTGGCCCAATTCTTCAACACACATTGTTTCTCTACACCAAGAGAACTTCTGAGTGCTCACAGACTTTGTTAATGCATCTGCAACATTCTTCAAAGTGTCCACCTTTACCAGCAACACCCTTTTAGCCTCAACCATATATCTAACAAAGTGATATTGAACATCAATGTGCTTTGTATTTGAATGATAAGCAGGGTTCTTAGCCAAGAAAATTGCACTTTGGCTATCACAGTCTATCCTTATAGCTTGCTGTACCAACCCCATACTTGAACACAATATCTACAACCAAATTGCTTCCTTGCTTGCATGAGTGGCTGCTATGTATTCTGCCTCTGTAGTTGAAAGAGCCACTACAGACTGTCTTTTACTCATCCAACTGACTACGCCTCCAAATAGGCTAAACACATACCCACTTGTAGATCTTCTTTGGTCCAGATCTCCAGCCCAGTCTGCATCAACAAAACCACGAATGTCCAACATTCTTTCAAATCCTGGTCTTCCCTGGTAGCACAAGCCATAATCACTAGTGCCACGTAAATATCTGAAAACCCGCTTCACTACTGTCCAATGCTCCTTCCCTGGGTTTGACATAAACCTGCTCAATACTCCCACTGCATGTGCAATGTCTGGTCTAGTATAGACCATTTCATACATCAGGCTACCCACTGCACTTGCATATGGAACACGGGACATATCCTTCTCTTCTTCTTGTGTCTTGGGACACTGTTCAGCAGACAACTTTGCACCTACAGGAATAGGAACACTCACTGGTTTACTATCCTACATATTGAACCTCTGCAATATAGTCTTGACATACTTCCTCTGGTTTAACCAGAGCATCCTCTTTGCCCGATCTCTCTTAATTTCCATGCCCAAAATATAGTTTGCAGCACCAAGATCCTTCATGTCGAATTTGGAGAACAGTTGGGTCTTCAAATCTTGGATAATTTCTTTGTCATTTCCAATCAACAACATATCATCCTCATACAAGACCAAATAAATAGCACTGTCACCAATTAATTTAAAATAAACACAGTGATCCTCCTTGCTTCTAGTGAAGCCAAGTCCCCATATATAGGTATCAAATTTCTGATACCACATCCTTGGTGACTGTTTTAACCCATACAGAGACTTCTTCAACCTGCATACCAATTCTTTCTTACCCTTCACCATAAAGCCTTCAGGTTGCTTCATGTAGATCTCCTCTTCTAGATCCCCATGAAGAAATGTTGTCTTCACATCCATCTGTTCTATCTCAAAATCAAATGCAGCAGCAACAGATAAAAGTAATCTAATAGAAGTAACTTTGGCAACGGGAGAAAAAATATCACCAAAATCAATTCCCGGCACCTGGGAATAACCTTTTGCTACCAACCGAGCTTTGTATTTCTCCACCTTGCCTTCTACATTCATCTTCTTTTTAAACACCCATTTTCTCTCGATGGGCTTCCTTCCAGCCGGCAACTCCACCAGATCCCATGCCTCATTTTTGTGCAAGGATGCCATTTCATCAACCATGGCCTCCTTCCAGAGTTTTCCATCCTTGGAATCTACTGCCTCCCTAACAGTTTTGGGATCATCATTAGTTATAGTTAAGGAAAAACCTGAATAGAAAGCATATGGACTATACCTTTCTGGTTGTCTTCTTTCCCGAACCGATCTTCTCAAAGCTGGAGTTTGTGGCTCTTCCTCTTCTGAATCTTCTTCTGCTGTAGAGTCTGATTCATCCTCCTTTAGCTCAAACTCTATCTTCTCAGGTTCCTTTGGTATGATTTCATGTTTAACAACATCTTTCACCTCTCTAAACACCACATCTCGGTTGTACACAACCTTCCTTATTTTCGGGTTCCAAAGCTTGTAACCTTTTAAACCATCCTTATACCCAATAAAGATGCACCTTTCAAATTTATTATCCAACTTGGTCCTTTTCTCCTTTGGAATATGTACATATGCATCACATCCAAATACCATTAGATGTGAAAGAGAGGGTTTCTTACCAGTCCATACCTCATGTGGAGTCTTATCCTCCAACGCTGATGAAGGTGATCTGTTAACTAAGTAACATGCAGTCTCCACTGCCTCTGCCCAGAATTCTTGTCCTAACCCGGTACCACTGAGCATGCTTCTTGCCTTTTCCATCAGTGTTCTGTTCATTCTTTCTACAACTTCATTTTGCTGAGGTGTGTATGGAGTAGTGATACGCCATGTTATATATCTGAAGGCCCTTCTCTCCAATATGTCCAAGCCTTTGATGCCATAGCATGGTCATTTCTCTAGAGACCGATAGGATTTCTGCTCCACTTTCAGGAACCACATAACTGTTGCACCCATCAATAACGGTGCTACACTGAAGCTTGTACAGAGTTCCAATCCAAACTCCCCGCATTAATACTAGTGCTCCTCGAACCATCTTATAGGTATCTTTCTCGAACACTTTTTTTACACTTGCATCATCCATCTTTCTTACAGAAATAATATTTCTACCCAATGCAGGAATCTGAAAAACACCAGGAAGTGTTCTAATCCTTCCACCTTGCAGCTTTAGCTTGACCTTTCCACGTCAGAAGATATTGGCCTTCCTATCATCCCCTAGGAAGACATCACCACCATCATATTTCTCATACTCGCAGAACCATTCCCTATGGGGAGTGAAGTGAAAGGATGCACCTGATTCAATAAACCATGACTCATGATCTACATGTGTATTTGAAGAAGAAGCCAAATAGAGATCCCCACCTTCATCCGAGGTGGTTTTTGCCTCCGCAGAAGGAGCATCATTAGATCCCTTTCCTTTCTCAGGAGCTTTAGATCTGCAGTCCATTTTTTAGTGCCCTTCCTTTCCACATTTCCAACATACCTTTACAAACTTTCCAGGAGATTTAGATCTCCCTTTAGTTGGATCTCCCACTCGAAAATTTATTCTTGTTTCTATTTTGGGACCTTCCTCGTACAAATAAGGCATCTCCGTTTTTTCCCTCCATATTTCTCCATCTCATTTCCTCCGACAACAAGGCTGAGACAATGTCATCAAAAATCAAGGTAGTTGTATTGCTACCTATTGCAATAACTAGAATATCCCACGAGTCTGGTAGAGAACACAACAAACTTATGCACTTATCTTCATCTGAGATTTTAATATCAACAAATGACAGATGAATTACCATAGTATTGAAGGCGTTCAGATGCTCTGTCACCGAGTCTCCATCCTTCATCCTCAGGTTATACAGCTTTTTCCACAGGAACAACTTATTCACGAGAGACTTAGATTGGAACAAAGTCCCAAGTTTTTCCCACAAATTATTTGCCGTAGCTTCCCCACATACATTCAACAATACTGAATCTGAGACACACAACCGTATTATGCTCTTAGCCTTCCGATCCAGTTTCTTCCAGTCTTCATTCGACATTGCCATTGGTTTAGTACCTGGATCTACCATGATCCACTGATCTTTATCCACCAGCAGATCCTCCATCTTGAGCTTCCACAACTCAAAATTCTGACCATTAAGTTTATTAATCTCTATCTTTCCATTGCTTGCCATCTTTTTTCACCGCAAGAATCGATCCCGTAGATCTCCCATTGAACATCGTCTACCTTAGGCCCGAGAAAAAAACCCTCAACAACAAAGGTGTTCCCTTGAAGCCGAAACAACTCTGATACCAAATGTAGGTTTTAACCCTGAACAAAAATTATCTATACATGAATCTTAGAACAGAAAATAAACAATAGCGAGAGCATAAAACATAAAGCAGATAAACACAACGATTTTCCCCTGGATCCCAAATCGGGACGACCAGCTTGATATTTCATTATATTCCTCTTAGTGTTACAACACATATATATACATGCCAAAGCATACATAAACCCTAATCCATTAACCTTGGATTAGAACATAATGATAGTTCCCTTGACTGGATCTACAAAAAATACCAGGGCCCGAAAACCATCGTACCCAAAAACCATGTGCATAACCATGCACAAAACCATGGGCGTGGATTGCCCACCGGAAATTAAGGACCAAAAATTTTCGTCAAGGCGCTGCCTCGGACCCCGACAGGGGGGGCTATCGCCCCCCCACGCGTGATTAGCCATGGAAAGAATATAACACATACCCAACAAATTTCACATTGAACCCTATATGGATGAGTAGCCTAAATAAATCCAGTTTTCTCTATCATATGCCTTGGAAACAAAAAATATCATTTCTTGTAACTTTTTGGTTTCATGTTATAAATTATTTCTTGGGAAACTCCTATTCCGCAATGGATTTGTTTCCGAGGACGCATGCAAAAATGTTCTAATGACATGGAATCAACTTAGTGGATTTTGACCCTACATGACCAAGCAACTTAGGAGCCTTGGGCGCATCAACAGTAGCATCCTCCAATGAAAATATTATAGTCTCCAACCTATAAAAATCAAAATTATATATAGTTATAATTCATAATCGCAAATGACCATAGATTGTAGCAGTCCTTAAATAAATTCAAACTTGAATAAGAACAAACACAAAATTGCACATTACCCTTCAGTAAGTTGTCCTTGATTTAGCAAGAAAGGCTCAGACTTGCATAAATGTGTAATTAGATTCCCCAGAGGATCAATTTCAACATATTTCCTGAAAAAAGATGTAATATCCAAAGCGAAACCATAGTTGAATGGAACAATGGTGCTTTAAGGTCATCTACACAAAAATTTGCCTCCTTCAAATCTCTCACACTGGATGGTATATCATGCAGAATTAAGAAAAATTCAGGGAAAATTATCGACTTCTCTAAAAGACATAATGAAAATGCATGGAATATTTGTAAAGGAATGCACGAGTAATATTCTTTGATTGCCATTTCAGCCTTTTTCCTAAGTTGAACCTCAATGAGTTATGAACTCAAAGTTCTTTGAGAAGAATGTTCTTACAGTTGAAATTCAACATTTGCAGTCTTCCCACCTCTGTCACCTAATGAGTATGAATTATTAAAATCTCTTATGTCATTATCCAAAAAATTTATTTCTTGGACACATGATTTTGAAAATAAAGGATTTTCTGTAGCATGAGTCCGTGTCAAACTTTCATCTATCATACCAACTGGCATTTGGTCAGAACTGCAACCTAAAATAATATTGGCACCTATTTTTATATTACTCAGGATGTGAATGGTGGGATATCTGCTAGATCACTCTTAACATATGGCAGAGGTTGAGCCCTCCCTCTTATTCCCTTTCCAAGACGTCCCTTAGGACCAAGAGTCAAATGGCCATCATCATAATCTCTGTGTGTTGAAGGTCTTAGCATAGAATGATTTTCAAATTGAGCCCTATCCACAATCTGAGCATCTTGATTGGTGAATCCACGGTCACGTGGTCCCATATGGTGTTGTGGCCCTTTAATCCCACCCATATGTGGAAGTGAACCCCTATGTGCACCTGCCATGTAAGGTGACAGTGCAGGTCCTCCCACACCATGATCAAGTGGTGTCACAAGTCTCCAACCTGAATGTCCCATATTGGTACCTCGAGAGAGGCCTCCCTATCCATGTAGTTCTTGCACAACATCCTAACACAATTCCTATATTTTCTTGGGGCCCTCAACTTTCTTCATTTTTTTCCATTCATTCCTCCTCGAATAAATCAGATCCTTTAACATGAACCTCAGCCTAGAGGGAAGCCCTTGGTTATTAGACATTTTATTCATCCTATCAAAGTAAGCATCAATATATTCCTTGGCCTTTCAATGGTAAATCATATGACCAATAGTGCTCATCTGTTTGCACAAAGCTTCAACATTTTCCTCCTATGGATGTTGAAATTCACCAATTAATTTCTTGATGCATGCATGCATAATTTTTTCAGTCAGCATACTTTCTTTATAAATCTCACCAATAAACCTTATATTTCATAGCATTCGTCATCGTGCTATAGCCTTCTTCTCTTGTCTTTCTTATGTTGAAATATTTTTTTCACCATGCTCTTCTACTTTCTCATCCTCTTCCTCTTCTATTTCATATTTTTCAAGTTCTTCCTGACATTTTTTCAAAATAACTCGCTTGAAAATAACCTTTTCATTATCTTCATAAAATTATGGTATTCCTACAACAAGCTGAAAACTGAATTTTGCATACATTTCACAAAAATCCAGCTCCATCAAGGCTTTTTAAAATATTTGAGATATTATACCATAAAGACATGATGAAAAGTCGATTTCCACTTCTTCAACCTCTTCACAAAGTTTCTCAAGGTTTTGGGGTGTTAATTTGTTAAGGATGGATTTAATTTGTCTTTGTTTCAACTGATCCTCATCAGAAACCTTTCCCAATTCATATCGGTTCTCTGATATATGAATTGTGGGCAGAGAAGGTTGTGGAGGAGGAATCAAACCCTTCTACGAACCATAAGCACGCTGCCACCTATTAGCATCATAATTTTTTGTCACTATTCCAACTTGTGGAAGTGGTGCTTGCACATAAGTCCCTCCAAGAAGGATGACATTCATAATCATTTTTGTTGTAGAAGTATTTCTTACAAAGCCAGTATTATAACCTTGGCTAGGTTGAAACACAATAGAGGAACCACTAAGATCTGCATCCATCCGCATATGACAGCCATCAACAAAATCATCCACCGAGTTGATCGATCGATCATCATCCAAACTGGCCATATTTCTCCCACTACGTTCAAATAGATAATTCCCACTCATCTTCCCGTCAAGTCCTCTTAAAGTGCTTGCTAATGCATCAACCTCACCTACATGACTTGCAAGTGCTTGGGAATTTTTCAAGTAATTAAATAATGTCTGGACAAATTTCAGAATGATTTGGTAGATCTTTGCAATGATCCTTGATTGTAACCAAAAAATATCTGGGGAACTTTCTGTCTCCTGAACATTAGTAACTAAAATAACTACTTGATTCATAGGAGTTGAAAGCTCGGCCGCATCTTCCTAGCCATCCACTTCTTTCAGTACTTGCTTCTTAGGCTCTTTTGAAGAAGTCTTACTCTTGAAAACATTAGTTACTATTTTGGATGGTTCTGGAAGGTTCACATCTTCCTCCTTCTCCTCTTGAACCTTATAAGCATTATATAAATCCCAGTGGGAGCTACATCATTTGCCTTACAGGAAAAATCCTTATTTTCTTCTTCTTGTTGACAACTACTACCTTGGAAGCATCACAAATATTTGCAACACTATTCTTCGCAGAAACATTGGAAGAACTTTTGTTCTCTTTTTCTGTCAATCTAGCTAATAAATCCTTCTTGCCTTCACATTCAATAAAAAAATATGACACCTAAAGTTGAGCATAAATTTCACAAATATCAATATTAGTGGTGGATACTTGACCCTTATATTGTGTGTCAATTTCCTTCACATTGGAAGTTGAACCTTCCCCAAGTACTTTAGCAATATCATGGTTAAACCTACCTTATTTTATATATCCAGAAGATTTTTTGCAGTCAACAACTTTGTTACCAGACAGAAAACTTGTTTTTCCCTCTAAAATAGCCCTATGAGCTTTAGGGAGGACTATTGTATCTTCTGATTGTAATTCCCATTCAGACACCTTGCATGTATTTTTTGGTGACTGCTCAGATACAACTAACACTTCACCCTTTTTCTCTTTGAGAAAATTTTGATCAACAACCACTATGCCATTGTCATATGTAGCTAGTTTAGATGCCGGCCTACTCTCATGCATTCCATTGATTTTTCTCTCCCGAGCATTCAAACTAGCTTTTTCTTTTCCAATGATAGAATTGGAAAAATATTTCAACTCTTTGTTTATGTCAACATCAGGTGAACTTGAAAACTCAGATGGGGAATGAGAAACCACAACAGTCCCATGCTCAGGATGGAGAACATTTCCAAGATCTTGCTTCTCTGCAATTACATAATTAACAAAATTATTGCTGCATATTTATCTAGCATTATTTCTTGTTGATTCAGATTTTTTATTCTTCACATTTCTATGTTTTGAATATGATTTAATGCCATCCTCACTGAATTTTGGGCTCTTCATTGTTCCTACAAGAAAATTATTGTTATCAAACTTCATATCTTCTGCTGCTTTATTTACTACTCCAACATCCTTTGTAGAAAACTCTATAACTAGCCCAGAAGTTTCTGTTTTTCCTTCATATCCCTCACTAGAGCTTCCAAAATATGAAGACATATCAAATGATCAATTCACTCATAAATTTTGAATCTTGTAAAGGTTCCAAGGTTCCCTTGGAAATATCCCTTTCAGTTATCTCATCTATAGATGATGAAACTCCTGATATCCTTAACGAGGGAGTGTCCACAACATTAACCATGTTTCCTGATGACTTCTTTGGAAATAGTATCTTTTCACATTTTGTGGGATTGCTAAATGAACCATAAGGATGGGCTGCAAAATCAAGCTCTGGAAGTGAAGAATGCAAAACTGTTTCTATAGCTAGGTCAGAATTAGCCCCTTCATCAACAACTTTAACTGTCTTATGTAGGGTTATCATTAAAGGAGTTGTTGAGGTAGGTGATGAAGTCTGACTCAAAAGTAACTCCTCCACCTACTTGTGAGAACCACTAAGCTTAGACTCCTCTGCAACCACCTCTCATTTTGACTCCCTTTCCATATTTTAAGAGCTTCCTACCGATGACACATGTTTTTGCATCTGTTGCTTTGTAGGCTTGTGCTCAGACTTTGTCATCTTATTTGAACATTCATTTGTTGAAAGACCTTCTTGTTTTTTAGATATTTTTCTTCTTCTTTTCACTAGTATGATAATCTAATCTAGACTCAAGTGCAGAAACTACAAAACAATTTGAAACCGTACCATTAGAGAGATCACATGTTGTCACAGTAGGCATGTTCACTGGTGACAGTTTAACTCCATCTACTTTATCGATAGTCAATAATTCATATGGAGGACTGTTGGAAAACTGTAAACTACAATTATATTCATTGTTGACAAATGAAACTGCAAGAGAACTTGATTGATTTCCATGAGATTTTGTAAATTATTTTTTCTTTCCATCCATAACTTGAACTGGAGCCAGAGTGGTTTCTAAAGCCTATGGGAATGGTTTCAATATATCCAACATCTCACCAGAATGGATTGTAGCCAGTTTATTTTTTCCTGTTAATGGGTGTGAATCATTGATATGCCGGTTTTTGTCCTTAAATGTTGATGAAAAGTAGATGAAATGTTACCATATAACCCAACTATCATTGATGAGTAGAAATTCATTAGGCATGAACCACTTAAAGAAACAAAACCTGAAAGTGGAGGTCTATATGTAGGCAGTCTTGCTAATGGAGGAATGGAATATTTAATTGATGACACAACATCAAAGATCAAAGCAATGAAATAAAATCATTTTTGAAAGAAATATGAAAAAATTTCTCATTTTTTGCATATCAAATATGCTCCAAGTATGGGCACAAACATGAGAGTTGAAGTTTCAACTCTCTAGGCTATTGTCAATGTGGTCAACCAAAAATATGTCAAAAAGCTAAATATTTTGGGGGATTCAAAGCTTCTTCTGGATTGAGTCTACGACAAAGTCAGCATAGTGGCCCCTCATTTGGCTCACATTTTTCAAGGTATCAAACTAGTCTACAACAAGTTGGATTGGTTCTCTTGTGGCCATATATACCATGAACTCAATACCCTAGCAGACAAGCTCTCCAAGGAGGCTCTCCAACTTATTCTACATGTTATAATACGAAGAGTATACGAATAATAATTTTGTGGGGGTTTTTGCCTTCCATATCTAGTTTTTTGTCTCACTTGTTGCTACATTTTTTTATTATATATGTAAACAATCCAATGATATTATCCGAAAAGTGATAGAGATTTTTTTTGGATTTTAAAAGCTCGCACAATATATAATTGGAACAAACTTTTATTACTAGAAATCAATCAATTACTTATACATACCACTAAAAGTGGAAAAATATCTATAACCTTTGATCACCTTTAAAATCAAGCACACTAATAACCTCAACAATGGGGTTCTAATAACATCGCCAAATATCCAAAATTGACAAAGCACAATTTAATGAGTATTGATTAGTCAAAATTACCATGTGGATCAACCACTCATGTCGAAATGATTGTATATAAGATTAGATGTGGGTTGCACTTGCATTTGAAAGAGTGAACACAACATGGATAAAGAACATTGACTACACTAGGAACCTCGACAATGGGGTTCTAATAACATGGCCAAAAATCCAAAATTGGAAAAGTAAAATTTAATGAGCATTGATTACTCAAAAGTACAATGTGGATCAACGACTCATGTCGAAATGATGGTATATTGGACTAGGCGAAGGTTGCAATGGCATTGGAAAGAGTGAACAAAACTTGAATAAAGAGTCACTTGGAGAAGGAATACAAGGAATCTCAGTCTTGGTTGCATGTATAGGGATGGTCAAACAAACAAGTAGAAGAATTTGGGACACCATAAAAATTGGCAACTCATTTTTTCTAAGAGATATCCAAAAGAGTCATCCAAAAGCGGATTTTTTTTATAGGGAAAAGCTTAAAATCCTCCTTTTGGAAAATTCATCCTTCACATTAGGGAAAATTTTCCATCTGTGTTTCCCACAGAGATATGTAGAGAAATGTTTCTTCAATCATCCCAAAAAAGGGAAAAATAAAAAAAACCCTTTTGGGAAAATGCATTTCTCTCTATGTTTGACCACATTTCCCTAGAGAGATATGTGGAAAAATGTTTCTTGGAGCATCCTACAAGAAAAACACACCTTGGGAACATGGGAAACATGGAGGTTCCCCCTCCCACCCTAATGGACACATCCCTGTAGAACAATGGTTTTTTCATTCATTTAGTGGCATTTCTGAGTCATCAATGCTCATTTGTTTATGAAAGCAAAATTTAACATATACTGCTATGTTGAATGGTAAGAATGTGTCAAAGCCCTATAAAAAGAGTAGCTTCTTTAGATAGAATCCAGGCCAAGGCCTCGAAATTGGGACTAAACTTTCATAGTTTCAATATAATAATGTGGATAGCAGCACAATGGAAATTCATTATAATACAGAGACCTTCCAAAACCATATTTTTTTGATGATCAGAGAGGATTTGGTATATCACATGCATGAATCATAGCATATATTGTCATCTATCAGTAAGGTACATCTATAAGACTTCATTTACAGATACTTCCAAAATTCTGCCTTGGAAATATTACTTTTATTTTAACAATCAAAGAACTTCTATAACAATTATTGTTGACTAGTGAAAAAGCATACCTCTGAAAGAATGGAAAGGTGCAGTGGGCTATATCTAACATGCAGAAATCAAGAACTGAATAAGTAGGATGTGATGTTAGCCAAAATCATGGTGTAAACTAACCAGTATTAAAATTTTTCCACTTCATAATATCACACTAGTGTGTTTGTAGCAAAAAAATTGTACTACTGAAGGTACAGCTTTGGCAATGTAAAATAAAATATTCAATGTGAATTTTTCAGTTTGAACCATAAATATGAACTTAAAACAAATTTTGGATAAGAAGTACATACTTTTTCAAATTTTGAGCAAAATTCCAGAAACTGCAATGCTGATCCAACATCATTTGACGAAAATTATATGCCTGCAATCGACTGCATTGGTTTCCCTTGAGGAAAAATTATTTCATCCATCTCTTTCTTGTCTTTGCATTTCTTCTTCTTCAAATTTACTTTATCTTTAGCAACCTCTAACTTAAAATCAGATACATAAATAGACTGATCATTGATCCCATTGATAACATCTTTCTTTCCAGGTTTGTCTATATTGTCTGATTTTCTTTTCTTTGTTTGCTTCACATCGACCTTTACGACATGTTCTCTTTCTATTGGCATCAGATTTACAACTTTAAAATTAATTTCAGAGGAATTAATTTTGTTTGATTGTGGGTTTATTTTAGCCCCCTTTTCCCCCTCAAGAGGTCCTATGCTTTCATGAATAGCCATAAAATTTTGTGCGTCTTTACTTGCAGTCATAGCCTTATCTTCAACATTATCGTTTTATTTTTTTGTAATGCAAGGGGATTATGTTGTATCTGACCTTGTCTCTTTGGATAAAGGGTCATTTTTCCTCGGGACCTTTTATATCATTAATATAGAAACCCAAGGATTTGATTTCCTGCATTGACATAAACAAGAAAGCATGCATAGAACATCAAGAAAAAGTAATTCCACTGCAGAAATGAGACATATACCTTAATAGCAAACAAGTGTGCATCTCGTAATCCATCATCGAAATTAGTTGGTTCTTTAGCATTTTCAATGCATGATAAGTGGTCTGGTCTTATGTTCAACCTTCTAGGCTTCACAATCACCTCAAAATAATATTCCTAGAACAAGATCCATATACAAATCTTCCCCCCCAACACAGGATTGTTCACCAGGTATTTCAAGGAAAAACGATTTGTGAACATCTTAAAAGGACCTGCAAGTATATAATGACGAAAATTTTTCCACACATACACCATGGCTAGCCCCTCTTTCTTTGTGGTTGAATATTTTTGCTAAGAGTTTGATAGCTTCCGAATTGCAAATGCAATCATATGATCAACATCTTGAACACTTGGCTACACTAATACAACCCTAGCGTGATACATGAAGAATCAACATGTACATGGAATTGCTTTGACCAATCCGAGAATACCAAGATAGTCGTAGTTACCATCTTCTCCTTAAGTATTTCCAAACCCTTATGATGATCCTCATTCCAAAAAAAAGTGGCGTCCTTCTCCAACAACTTCTCCATCGACGCAGTGATCAGTGCATAAGCTTTAATAAACTTGCAATAATATCCAATGTGTCCCATGATCGATCACAACTGCTTCACATTCTTCGAGGGATCCAAATTAACAATGACAACAATTTTGGCTGGATCAACCATCAGTCCTTGTTGACAGACAATATGTCCAAGCAAGATACCAAAAGGGACACAAAATATACATGTCTTCAAGTTCAAAAAAACCTGATACTTTCTACTAGTATCTAGCATTAAGCGCAGGCTAGAGACATGTTTCCTCAACAATACAAAGACATTCTAATCATCAAAATACACTTCTATGAACTTATGGATATAATATTTAAAATCAGCCACTACTACACACGAAAATATGGATGGTACATTCTTCAAACCAAATGGAATTATAGTATATTGGAATGAACCCCATTCCATCATGAAGGTTTTCTTACTCTGGTCCTCTGGCGCCATCCTTATCTAGTGATATCCTTAGAATCCATCAGTAAAGGAATAGGTTTCTTGCCCTCTTAAATTGTCCAAAACTTCATCTGAGAATGGAGTCGAAAAAGGATCATGCACACAGGAATCATTTAATTTTCGCAGATCAACGCAAATCCTAATTTCAGGTTTTGTCTTCTTTTCATGGACTACCATGGGACTTACATAATATGATTCCTCTAGTGGCTCACTAATTGCTGCAACAACCATATTTTCCAGCTCTTCTTTGACCTCTTGCTTATACTTTGGGTTCAACATGTAAGGGCGCTCCTTAATAGGCCTAGCATCTGGTTTTAAGTTGATCCTCATCACACCAAGGTCTCCTATATTCCCTTTCACCTCAGAAAAATTAGTGGGGAAAAAATCTTGATATTTGGTGAGAATCTCTACAATCTCACCCATTGTATCTTCATCCCAACAATCCCCTATCCTGGAAAACTTAGGATGCTCTTCTATCATAATATTAAAATTCCTATTTTTAACAAGTTCAGTAACATCTAGAAATGAAATCTCAGGTCCAACAATTGCGCATTGCCCCTCAGACTCATGGACGTTAGTGTTTCTTGGATCCTCATTGTTTTCTTCAGCAGTCACATTGTAACATTCAACTGCAGCCTCTAGTTGCACATTCCATTTTGGTAGAGCCCATACCACTGGTTCCTTTTGCATTTCAAATATAACATCTCGAATCTCCTGTAATGCCTCATCAATGCTCTGGAACCCACTTTGAAATCTGAAAGTCAAAATAAAGCTCTTTTTTAGCGCAAGCCATTCAAAAGTACCATGTCGCAACTCAGTCTCCATATACCAATTCATGGGTATCCTATCTAATTTATGAATGAATATAGGAACCCATTCCGACTACGGTTATTCTCCCCAAACTGCACTCTAGTTGGCTAAATTATTGCGCAGATCGTTTTGGCCTAAATTTATTTCCTTCATCTGGGTGTTGGGGCTTCCAAATCACAATCGTAGCATTTGATGGAATTCCTTCCAATCGGAAATATTTTCTTTATGGGTTCTGCACCAGCACGCTGGGGTTGATCACAAAGCTAAATCAAGCCCGTGGAACCGTTGTGTAATGTTCCCAAATTGGAAAAACTACACTATTGGGAATAATTTGAGTTATTACCAATGTGAAGCTATAGAAATATGCCTTATAACAGATGTAAAATCACTGAAAATTCAATAAAATATGCATCAGAAAATTTATACAGTGTTTTATAGACCAAAAGGAGGGGAAAAGTGATGATTTAGGCCATAAAATGTATGTATTCAGATATTTGCGTAAAAATAAGGTGGTAAAGTGGTTGGATATGATAGAAAGGGTTATGAGGGACTCCCATGTAAAATTTCAGTAAAAAAAAATGCATTTTTCTATGATAAATAGTTCCTCCTTTCCTAACTAGGCTAGAAAACCCGGATTTCCCATGACCTGGAGTATAAGAGCGTAATTTTCTGAAGGGTTTAGTGAATATGGAGTATGAACATCAGTGAAACACAAGTAATACATGTCCATGGCACTTTACATGAGAAATACAGTAAATTACATGAAGAAATGCCTCAAAACCCAGCACTATAACACAAGGGATTGCAGGATGAACCAGAAAACGTAATTTACAAGAATCTGAAATAGTGTTTTATTATGTTTCAGATCTATAACAGATTAGAGTACAAAAATATAGATCAGGATGGGATCTTTATGCAAAATTGGCTTTTTAGTACATTCCCCTTGGGGATCTCAGCAGAAAATGAAGAACACTGAATAGATCTAAGATCTACACCATGGATCTATAGTAAACTTCAGAAGTTTCTGAAGAATATGTCACAAATCAGATCAGATCTGAAATGGAACATGGATTGGTTGGCCAATCCACAAATCACCACAGTGAAGGAAAGGAGTCCTTTCACCAGAGATCTCTCCTCCAAACTGATATCAATTGTACACTGCAAATCTGCCTGCAAAATGATGCAAATTCATCAAATAACTACACAGATGAAGTGGAGCACACTTTGGCCTAATGTCAAGATAAGAATCTGAAGCCCCAAATAGCTACTACACTCCTGCCAGTGATTTAGATGACTTCACCACTGAGAAGATGCAATAGAAACCTTCAAATTTGAATAGATATGATTCCACTTGATGCCGCCTACATAGACAGCTCAACCCAAAAAGGACTGTGTTGTAGATGTAAGATGAGGCTTGGCGAAAATTCTAGATAGTGGATCAATGTAGCACAATCTCCTCCAAAAGACCCTCTAGGAAGGAGGGAGGGTTCCTAGTCAGGAAACCCTCTCTATCCTCTTGCTAAACAACCCAGAGAATAATTCTCAAGAATAGTAATCTATTCAACAACCCTTCATTGAGTCTTTCCCTTCCTTATATAAGATTAGGGTTTGCAAAACCCTAAACCAGCTTCATTCATTTGTCCCTTTTCACATGGAGGACCTCCTCATATGACTGTGCTAATCATCTAAGAGGTTCATTGTATTTGGACTGCGTTATGATTTGGTCCTGTTGACCCATTCAAATAGCTTGAACCTTTTTCACATACAAGTGGATTTTATTAAGTAAGCCTTGATTTGAATCTGTTCACATTGGGCATTGATTTATTTTTCTATTATGGAGTTTTAGAGTTCCTCCTTTACACTTTTATTCATGAGTTAGGCAAACTGAAAATAAAATGTTATGTTCCCACTAGCTACAAAATGTGGGAACATTACAGTCTCCTCCGGAAAAATGTTGCTTGCCCTCAAGCAACTCTTATTGTAGATGCAAACCCTCTATTCCCCTCCAAATGGAATCCACATAAGGAAGGCTCCTCCTTTTGCTACAATAGGTTATGTATGTTTGGTTCCATAGTTGTCTTCCACCAATGCATGAGATGACTTCCAACTGTAAGGTTAGAGGTCCCCTTTTTATCATGAAGTACAAAAGGACAGTCATATGATATCCAACAACATCATAAACACATGAGAGACATAAAATAAAGTAGTTCCTTCCATGAAGGAAAAGCTCCATCATGCAAAACATTCCTCCCTCCCATGTCTCATGGATTTGATTGAGCATTGCTATGCCTTCTTTGTTAGACCTATTGGCTTCATTGGATCCAAACTCCATCATTCCAGCGTTAGGCAAAAGAAGAAGGTAAGGAGTAATATGGGTAGACAAAGATGTCAAACCATATTCTCCTAATAATAACCACCAGAGCAAGGCCCTTTGCTGCCATCCTCCATCTCTTCCATGTAATATGGACAAGCCATGCTTCCCAAAAGATGATGTACATGCCTTCTTTTGCTGCGATTTATCCTTGATACATAAGGCATGAATTAGAAAATGATGAGCTATGGGGTGGTCAACATACTCATTTAAAAGCAACCAGAGCAACAAGAGGTCTTGCTGCCTTCTTCCCTCCTTATGTGCATCATGAAAACAGACCATACTAATGGACATATGATATGTCACATTAGCCCAATACAAAGTATCATCATCAGTGCACATCATGAAATTATTATGCCAAATTTTACATAATGAAAAACACATAGACATAGGAGATGCCATGTGGTGGCCATACTTTCTCAAGTGAAACAAACTTATGCATGCCTTCTTTTGTTGCAACATATCATTGAAATATAAGGCATGATTTAGAAAAATATGAGCTATTGGGTTGTAACCATACTTACCCAAGAGCAGCCATAGCAACAAGGACTTTTGCAGCCTTCTTGCCTTATCAACATGTGGATCATGGAGCAACAACACAATGATGGACATGTGAAATGTCTCATCAACATAGTACAAGCAAGCTCCCTCATACCACATCATGTGGGAGTTATCCCTTCTCCCAAACAAAAGTACATGCATGAAATATTCCTCAAAGAAAAATACTGGTAGGCATATGAGACATACTTCAAACATGGATGAATACATGGACATGAGATTTAACATGTGATGTCCAAATTCTCTTTTTAACAACCACATCAACCATGCCTCCTTTTCATACATCCTATTAGTGATGCATGAATAATGAGATGAGAAAATGAGAGTCTTTGGGTAGTGATCATGCCTACCCCAAAGCAACCAGTGTTTCCATGCCTCCTTATTCATTTCATAACTATTCTTTAAGGCATAAATCAGAGAAATAGGTGCCTTTTGAGAGTGATAGGAGTCTCCCAAGGGAACCAGCGTAACCAAGCTTGCTGGTACATATATGTTTGCAAGTGATCATGTGACTTCTTGCTCACCATCCTCATCCACTCACTCAAATATGGAAGTTGAGTGATGTGCTGCATAATCATGGCATCCTCACTTTGTAGAACACCATCTTCTTCAAACCGATGAAGAGTATTGTACTCCCTAAGATGTTGAAGTACACCTTTTATGAGACCTCTTAAAGCGACCTCTTCTTTCTTCATGACCTTCCAAAACCAATGAGGTCTTTGATCTGCTGCAGGTATAAGTCCCTCTTTGAGCTGTAGCATGCTCGTCGAGAGAGTGTCATCTAGAGGGGAGAAAATGCTTCTCATCTCAAGATGTCTACTCTTCCTCTTCTTCTTCTCCACTGCTTCAAGGTTGGAGCTGTCTCTAGAATGCTTCAAGAGAGCTGAAGCCTCTCTGTCATAGTCACTAAGTGACAACACTGTAGGTCTCTAGGGTGATGCATGCACTGCCTCAAAGCAAGTGACATTACTGATCTCACAATCAACCATTGAACACAGGATAGTACTAATCCCATTTTTTGAAACTCTACATATCAAATCAAGAGATTAAATGCAGCTTAAAAATGATGCACATGCATAGTTTCCAGTATCCTCCTTGATTAGATCAAGGGTCCTCTACGCTGTGATATGTATTTGCTTCAAATCAGTAGTTTGATCTGATCCTTGGCTATGCATTGGTCTTGAATCAATATGTGCTGAAATTTTATGCATACCTTGGATCAAATAATATCTGGGAGCATCTTGATAGAACACAAGAGTTCCTCCACCCGGATCAAACATGTCTCCAACTGCTGGCAATAATGATGGATTCCTTTCTTCAAGTATACCAGCGCTGGTATCTTCCTCTTCCTCATGCATCTCCTGATTCATGCTTGGGACTCCATATGTTAAGAGCTCAAGGCTACCTTGTGAAAATGAAAGTGCCTCTCCTCTAGATGCAATTATTTTAGCAGAAGGTGGTGAAAATGGAGATCTCTTTCCCAAAGTGATAATATTGACATCCTCCCTGGTTTCCTTGGGGGTTGTCTCTTTGTGGCTCATCTTTTTCCGCTTCTCTTCAAACTCTTTGAGATATTCTTCAATACCATTCAATGTTTGGAAAAGAAGCAATGAGATCTCTTCTTCAGTCATTCTCCCTCCTTTGTGATGATAGGAGGTGTATAGTTCCTCCTCTTCATCTTGAAACCCTTTTGGAGTTTATTTGCATCTCTCTTCTTCATTTCTATACCTCTCACCTTCTTCAAAGAAAGTGGGCATAGTGGATCTATGAGGAGATATAGGATTCTCTGGCTTTCTTCTTTGCTGATAGGAAGTGCTAGGGCTTCCTTATTCTTCTTGAATCTTCATGCAGATCTTACTGCAGCTTGTTTCTTCTCGAAACCCTATAGGAGTCTCGATGCATCCTCTTTCTCTCTTCTAATTTACCTATTGGGAGAGGACT
Source organism: Pinus albicaulis (assembly GCA_034641835.2). Lineage (NCBI taxonomy): Eukaryota > Viridiplantae > Streptophyta > Pinopsida > Pinales > Pinaceae > Pinus > Pinus albicaulis. The sequence goes on along the minus strand of CM076575.1, from coordinate 1,018,539,536 downwards.
TCCTTAGATCTGAACATTGATGAGAGTAATAAAATCCTCTCCATCATTCTGATATCTGATTCTCATTTTTACAACACTTTGTCTTGAAGCCATAGACTGAGCCAAAGATCTTGCTCTGATACCACTGTAATGTTCCCAAATTGGAACAACTACACTATTCGGAATAATATGATTTATTACCAATGTGGAGCTACATAAATATGCATTATAACAGATGTAAAATCACTGAACCTTCAATAAAATATGCGGAAGAAACTTTATACATCGTTTTATAGACCAAAAGGTGGGGAAAAGTGATTATTTAGGCCCTAAAATGTATGTATTCAGAGATCTGCGTAAAAATGAGTTTGGAAAGTATTTGGATCTGATAGACAAGGTTATGAGGGACTCCCATGTAAAATTTTAGAAAAAAAAAAATACTTTTTTCTATGTTAAACAGTTGCTCCTTTCCTAACTAGGCTAGAAAACCCTGATTTCCCATGACCTGGAGTATGCAGAAATTTACTGAAGCACAGGATCATAATTTTATGAAGGGTTCAGTGAATATAAAGTATGAACATCAGTGAAACACAACTAAGACATGGCCATGGCAGTTTACATGAGAAATATAGTAAATTACATGAAGAAATGCCTCAAAACCCAGCAGTATAACACAAGGGATTGCAGGATGAACCAGAAAACGTAATTTATAGGAATATGAAGCAATTTTTTATTATGTTTCAGATCTATAATAGATCATAGTACAAAAATATAGATTAGGATGGGATCTTTATGCAAAATTGGCTTTTCAGTACATTCCCTTTGGGGATCTGAGAAGAAAATGAAGAACACTGAATAGATTTGATATCTACACCATGGATCTGCAATAAAATTAAAAAATTTCTGAATAATATGTCACACAGAAGATCATATCTGAAATGGAACATGGATTGGTTGGCCAATCCACGAATCACCAGAGTGAATGAAGGGAGTCCTTTCATCGAAGATCTCTCCTCCAAATTGATATCAATTGGACACTGCAAATCTGCCTGCAAAATGATGTATTTTCCTCAAATAACTACACAGATGAAGTGGAGCACACTTTGGCCTGATGCAAATATAAGAATCTGAAGCCCCAAATAACTACTACACTCTTGCCAGTGATTTAGATGACTTCACCACTGAGAAGATGCAATAGAAACCTTCAGATCTGAATAGATCTAATTCCACTTACTGCAGCCTACATAGAAAAATCACCCCAAAAAGGATTGCCTGTAGATGTAATATGAGGCTTGGCCAAAATTCCAGATAGTGGATCAATGCAGCACAATCTCCTCCAAAAGACCCTCTAGGAAGGAGGGAGGTTTCTACTCAGGAAACCCTCTCTATCCTCTTGCTAAATAGCCCAGAGAATAATTCTCAAGAATAATAATCTATTCAACAACCCTCCCTTGAGTCTTTCCCTTCCTTATATAAGATTAGGGTTTTCAAAACGCTAAACCAACTTCATTCATTTGTCCCTTTTCAGATGGAGGACCTCCTCATATGACTGTGTTGATCATTTAAGAGGTTCATTGTATCTGGATTGTGTTATGATTTGGTCCTATTGACCCATTCAAATAGCTTGAACCTATTTCACATACAAGTGGATTTTATTAGGTAAGCCTTGATTTGACTCTATTCACATTGGGCATTGATTTATTTTGTTGTTTTGGAGTTTTAGAGTTCCTCTTTTACACTTTTATTCATGAGTTAGGAAAAATAAAAATAAAACGTTATACTCCACTAGCTGCAAAATGTGGGAACATTACACATTGTTCCTCTGGAACATCCCTTTCAGTTGCATCTAAAAATAGATTTACATCTCATATAACATCATAATGGGGTAGTTCACGTACTCAGAGGATATACAGTGTGGAGATCTAGTTACCCAATTATAGCGTAGGGTGGATAATTGTTCCAATTATTCATCTGAGTTTGATAAGTATGGGCTATCCTTTTACCAACTAAGTTTTCCACCTACCATGGGATTGATCCAATCCTTTTTCCTTCACAATAAATTTATAAACATGATCCAAATATTCATCTGTATATTCGTCGCACACCGGTTCTGTATATTGTGCTCCTTCTGCAGGGTCCAAGGTGAAAAAAACCCTTGTCCTATTGCTTTCAAATATCATGATCTTGTTCTTGAGGTTAATAATAGCATCCATGTCGAAAGCCCAATATAGACCCAACAATGCAGGGTATGAGTTTCTATCATAAAAAATTTGGATGACTTCAAAGTCAGGAAACACCTTGACTCCTTTAATGTTACCTACCACCTTAGAGAACATGCCCATTGGGATAATTTTATAATGGTTAGCCATGTGCATTTGAATTGTGGACCATTCCAGCTGGGTTTCTCCCATTCTCTATCATGTCTATTTAGGTAGTAAATTTGCATCAAATCCCATTTCCAGAATGACCCGATCCATCTCAAAGTATCCTATCTAAGCAGTTAAGCGCATCTCTCACCCAGTTCTTCTTTTGTGCTTGTAGATTTTGTTGACAAAATGTTGCTCCATATGAGGTTGTTCTCTCTCTGCACAATTATCAATTAAATCTTGAAGTTTTTCAACCACCTTCTTATTTTTCAAAAGATTGATACAAGCCTGCAGGAATGGTCTTAGTTCAACTGTATCAGTCTCATTTGTGGTATTCACAACAAGATTCGTTAGTATATTTGATGTCAACACACGGGGATCTTAGTATCCTTGATGTCAACACACAGGGATCCATGAAAATATTCTTTGCTTCAATAAAAGTACCCTTTCCCCTTTGTAAGTTGAACCCTTCCTTCTTCTTAGGGGATTTCCTGACCCAAACATCTATAAAAGGTTTCTTACCTTCTACGTTTTTTGCACCAGTTTTTGCGCCACTTCAAGTCATAATATTAACACTAGGCTCTTCACTACATAACTCTACCCTCATCATCTTAAGATTCTACATAGGTGTCATATTTTCCTACAATTTTCAAATAATACAGTGCAATCTTAAATTAAATCATCAAACTGTCAGCAATACCTACAAGATGTGTGTGTCAGGTTCGGCAGTCGCACGCGAAGTGCCCAAACTACCCACAATTATAATAGATACTCTCGACTCTTCCATGACCAGATCCTCCTCCTCTTCTGTGACCTCAGCCCTGAAATCCCCCTCACCCAAAGGTAAAGCAGGCCAGTCTGAGCCTCTACTTTTTTACTGCATTCTGTAGGAAGAAGCTTTCTCAATCATTAGGTAAAAACTATGATAGTTCTTATCTTCATGGCCTATAGATCGACAAAAGGTGCATTATAGCTGCTTAGGAGACTGAATGTACTTTTTAAACTTGGGACAGTAGTGAGTAGGGTGTTCTCCGGCCGCTTGACATATTGCGCACCACAGTGTAGGAATTACACTTTTCCCAACCCCTGAATTATTCTTAATCGGATTCAGTCCTCCAACTGCTAGATATTCGCCATATACTGGGCATTGATCCTTGTAGTTCCCTTTAGCTTTATAGAGCACACACCATACATTTGTGTTCATATCCTTTCCATTCTCCCTCCTTAAGTTTTTTAGTTCTAAATTCAGGCTAGACGACTGGATCTAAATCTACTGAACCCCAGCCTGCATATCCTGAACTGATGAGGCTTCTAGCTTCATCGTGATCTCCAAAGCTTTGGCCTGGGATGTGACTTTCTATTGAGACAACGGTAGGTGTATATGTGGTAAAATAATTGCAATGAACCATTATTTATAGCTTTCATCACTAATCGTGTAGCCTTTATCCTTGATGATGCATTTTAATCGTTGATCTACCTAGCAGATAATTTCATTCACCTCCTAGTGGATATCCTTAAATTCGGTGGCACATTGTGTATATGACTTTGGCTTTCGAAATTGTTCCTTCAATGCATTTTTGAGATCATCTATTTGTGCATTTGGATTAGTCCCTACATACCTCATATACCATTCCAACGCACACCCCTAGAATGTAGTAGCGAGATGCACTTTCTCGATATTATCATCAATTATTTGTTGTGTCTTCCACACAGCTTCTGCAGAAAACCATAATTGCTTAGTGCTTTAATTCCAAACACCTCTAAAATTTTGTAGCTTAATAGAGTTATCTATGTCGAATATGGTGGTGGAGGTGGAGGTGGAGTTGTGTGTGGGATAGATGAGATGATAGTGTGAGATTGATTTGGAAGTGGGGTGGATAGGATCTGACACATAGTTGTGGCCCTTTATTCTGTTTGCGCTGACTCACCAGAACTACTTCTTTCAGACTCTTCGTCAATGTTAGATCTTCCTTTGAGGGGACTATACAAAAAATCTTCGTCCATGTATTCTCTATAAATTCTCCCAGTGTGCATAGAGCTAGGTTGACCTGTTCTGAACATTCACTCAATGTGGTTGCAAAAAGTAACCTTTTCGCATAAGATCATTTTAATCCACAACTTTAAAGAGCTTAGGAAACTACCTCAAGGTCCTTTGAAAAACATTCTTTCAACTTCAGAAAATGAAACAAAGGTGTCAATCGAAAACTCAGTGAAAAACCCACTTATACTATTGTCAATCCAATAATCTAATGTGTGAGTAATCATACTTTGGATCTTTCCAATTGCCAGATCTTTCCAATTTTCCAAATGGTAATTGCACCTTCCTTTCAACAGTTTGATTCTCTACAACCCTAGATAACCACTCGAGTAGTTTTGTTGCGGAGGAGGCAAAGAAAATTTCGTGTTGCTCTGTATAGATGTATCTTTGTTCCCAATCATCAACATATAATAACATGTGTTGATTCTCATGAATTGAGAAATTTCACACCCTTTTATCCAACCAATATTGCAATTCATTTGTAGTTGGATGCCACATCAAACCTCCCTCAAACATATCCTGGTCCCGATAAAGAAACCATTTTTTAACTTGAGGGGTCATGACCCAGGTTTAGAGTGTTCTGTACAACCAACAAAACCCTCCAACTACTAGCCCTTTTGATAGTGATCTTCTTGCGAAGACCAAAGTAACATCCAAAGCAGTATGGGAGGTGCTAGAACCAAGTTTCTGCACCATGAGGGAGGAATATAATGTGGATCTAACCCTTTATAATCTGATGTAATCGCTACTATGTTGCGTTATTACTTTTTAACCTGATTCAGTTCTAAATTCAACAAAACCCTTAACTTCAATGTACTTCTTGCGCAAACAGAGAGAGTTATTCTTATTCAGAACTAACTTAACGGAACCCTTAATACTGATATAAATCTTGCACAATTATAGAGATCTACTATTTTATGACTAACCCAAACAAATGCACGTCAAATAACATAAACTACAACATATCTATAAGAAAATTAATGCTTTAACACATAATACAGAGATCATGCAAGTAAACCAGTAATTTTTCCAAAAATTCTCTTTATTAAGCCTATATTCAACGAGTACAATTCCTTCCTTTTGTGCACACATCTGCAGAGTCCTTGCAAATAGCTCAGGACTTACGTTAGGTCTCTGCACACACAGCCGCGGGAGCCTTTCTCTAACTCAGACTACTCACATAAAATTTCCCAAAAGCGCATTTCATAAACATCAGATCATTCATTTATTTTCTTACGACTCGACTCATAATTGCCTATTTATAAGAATTATTCACACAAAACCATGGTCTCAAACTGTGGTTTGAGCCCCATGTTTTACCCTTTTACACATTACAATAATGAAGGACCTTTGACCCGCCCCAAAGCTCCTTAAGCTTTTGCACGTTGTGCGCTTAAAAAAATCATCAAAAATACATTATACCTCGACCTAGGGGACCCTAGCCCAGCAGTACACATTCTCCATGAAGTGTATTTGCTAGTCATCATTAAACATGTGAAAATTAGTTACATTTTTGGGCACAAATGGATTATAAATAATTTCAATGGAAAAAAATATTTTAATGGTGACATCCTAGCAGCTACATTGGCTAATATATCCGTGGTAGCGTTTCAAATTCTAATAACAAAACCAATATTAAATTATTTAAAAAATGAAATGAGTCGCCATAATATTGGGTGTTGGAATTGTATTTGACTCCTCAACACTTAATTGTCAAACCAGGGCTTCGTAAGCTTTGAGGCTTAGCATAATCAATGCCAAGTGAATCTGTCAAATTTTGCAAACCTATCTCTACACCAAACAATCAACCTTCCAAGTTCTACAAAAAAATCAAAACCCTTTACTCATATTCCTATACTAACTTTCATATTAGCACCAAGATATTTCTGAATGTTGGCCTCTTTTCTAAACATTAATGAAGGCTTTAAACTAAAGAAATTAGGTTTCAATGAATGACTCGAAAAAAGACTCAGAAAGATCCACAGAAATCATAAAAAAATTCCTGCACTCCAAATCATCAACCTTCCACACATTGTGTAAAATAATACACAACTATTATAGTATTAGCCACAAGGCATATAATCCCAAGAAACCCTTCTCAACTCATAATCAATAAATCATTCGAGTGAACTATCAAAGAACCAATTGAACCCTAACCAAATATTAGCAATTAAATTTAATGTTGGAATGATAACAAACAACAATCAAGTCCCTTCATGAACTCTTCACACCTATGCATAAATCTTCAAAATAAAACCATTTCCATTCAAATTTTAACCAAAGAAGTTTAATCATGTAGGTACTCTATTTTATTTACTGTGCATTCCAAGAATTTAACCTTAGTGCGTAATCATTAATACAAAAATCTTGACCTTAGGGTTGAAAAGAAATTTAATATGTAAATTAAAATTATTCAACAATCAAGAGTTCTATGAAGAACTTTGTTCCTGCACTGAGAAGCTGCATAATAAGAAAATCCGCTAACCCAAATATTTTAGGAGTGAAAGTGTTTCTTTTTAAGGTTTTCGTAAGGTAAAACTAGATCAATCATGGTCTTTTACAGGTATAGATGAAAATATCATCATATTAATCTTGCTAAAATTTCATCACAAGCCCAGATCAAAACTAATAGAGTACATTTGTCACAATATTATCAAAGTTTGTTTGACCCAAAACACATAGAACATTAGAGAAAAACCCTTCTAGTATTTTGACAAATTAAACAAGATGCACAAACATGAGTAATAACTTATATCATTAGGGCTTTTCAATAGTAACTTTATTTTACAATATTTTCTAGGTGTCGAGAATATTATTGCAAATGATGTAATATAGATTTGATTTTTCAAAGTTTCAAATCCTTGTTTCAAATGATCTTCAAAGATAGATCAAAAGAAAATAATATAAATCACTCATGCACCTTCAATATATGGATTTTCATCACTCTTTAAAAGCCACACCTATTGCGCTCTTTAAAAAAATCACTAATAGTTCACTCACTTTTTATACCACTCATTGAGAAAAAACCACACACTACAATATAAAATATGAAACACACAGTGCATATAAAAAAGGGATAACAAGCTAGGTTGGTTGGGCCCTAGCCAACCAACTTGTTCCCATGTAAAGGAAATAGATTAACTTATAGAATGCAGTAAACCATTCACAAGATCAAATACAAGAATGAATGAAACCTGGAATGAAGCTCCTTTTATTAATAAGTGTCTTTTTTTAGTACATTTGATACATGATTATCCAATTCAAGGAGAGATCTAGGTGATACAAGACATGACAAAAGGAGTATATTGAAAACAACAATATTGCTAACCCCTAATTCTATATGACTCAATATGTATAAGTTTTTACAATAATACTTGGCCACATCGAGCCATATTGTTACAGGACAAAAATGGAGGTCATTGACAAGAAGACTCTAACAATCGAATTCTCAAACAACCACCACTAGTTCTCTCATATCCTATTCTATCTCGGAATAACTTTAGTAAGAAGAGACCAAAATTACAATTGATCTATTAGAGACTAGGATTGAAATGCATGCATTATCTTCCTAGATTTCCATGAAAACCTTTTCTTAACAATTGACATTGACTTCTAGTCAAGATTCTTATCCAAAATTACTCATAGAATGTTGCGGGAATTAGTCTTTAAACTAGTGTAAGAATCCCTACATAGTACAAGAATCCAAAAATTGACTGATACATATACCAAATGCACTCCATGTTAGAAATTAATTAACCAAACAATGAAATACACAAAATATTGCATAAACAGAAATACATAAACAAAAAAAAAAAGAGACACATATATATGTGGTTGACCCAATTTGGGTTACATCCATGGAGAAACAACCATTCCTTCCTTTTTTATTATCCAGCAAAATGAAGAGATACAACCTACAAGAGATCAGTTGTAATTTTCTCTTTTCTCTCACACAATATCCTCTCTCTTTCTCGCTCATAATAGTAATACAAAACTACAATACAATTCCATCATATAAATAGAGGGTTTCCCTCTAGGGAAAAAAACCCTAAATTAAACATAACTTCTACTGTCAGATAATCTCCCTAATGAATAACCCATATTGACTACAAAATTAAAATATTGTACAAGGTAAATTTTCATCTACTTTTAGCTTCGGGGGCGTTTCCTATGAACCCCCACCTGGGGGGGCTCATAAAAGTCGTCGTCGGACCCCCTAGACCCCTTATACGATGATTAAATGAGAGACATGGCTGCCTTATTAGGAATAGGGATTTGCCACAGATGAAACAAGAAAACCAATGAATAATCAAGAAGATAATCAGGCTCCACACATAACACTCCACAATATTGTAAATGAAAAATATCAACAAAATTCTTTATGATAACATATATATAAGCACATTTCATGAAATATTAATCTATTAAACCTTATTTTAACTATAAATTAAATCAATTTTATCGTGTGACACATACCTCTAGTTGGTAGTTTTTCAAAGTAGGTGAAAAACAATTAATGGTATTTCGTACCTGATGGGTAACTATATTTGGATCACCAATTACCTTAATTACCTCTACCTTGAGCTCTATGGATTTATTTAACCCCAAAATGGTGTATTCATATTCAATAGTATTATTCTTGCACTCGAACTCCAAGAAGCATGACAAAATGTACCTTTTGATGGTAAATAAGAATACAACCAACTTTGGAACAATCTTGAGTCTTAGAACCATCAAAGTATAAGGTCGGCATATCAATAGTTGTTGGGCTTATTCCTACACTATGATTATGTACATCTATATTATAAAGTTCATTTACACTATTTGGACTGCAAGGAAGGAGTTCCAATTGTGTATCTAATGGTATAGGTTATGGTTGCGCCTGATAACACCCGTGATCAACTTCTAAGAAACATTTTCTGAAAATTATGTCTGCAAATTTGACTGGCTCGTTATGTCCCTAAAATGGTGTCATAGTATACTTCATATAAGGCTCACTTTATACTCAAATATGATTCTTTCTACCCTTATAAGGAAGCCATAAAGTTTTCCAATATATTGATAAATATCCTTGTAATTTGTTGGACCAGTCTCTACTCAGAAGAAACCCAAAGGATTCTGGTACGTCCATAACTACAATATTAATGCATTGGTGAACTCTATGGTATGATTACAAGAGAATGATAACATTATGGAGTTCACTAATTTTCTAGACCAATGATATATCCAACTAATGATTTGCCCATCAATTTTTTCCCATATAGCGTTAATATTCTTGGAAATGGATAAAGGAACTACATTTTCATATGCACTCGAATCAAGAAGATAATAATGGAAATTATAATTAAAGATTTCAAATGTTAATAGAAATAGGGTGCAAAGTGTATTAGAATTTAAATTAGAAGCATTAACAACAGATTCGAGAAAATCACGATACTTACCGAACATAACATGAGAAGCAAAAACCTTGTTACTTGAGGAAGGCTACGATGAAAATGCTTGGATTAAAAATTGATTTTGTTCTGTTATATTTGCGAGATCAAATATTGAAATGCTAGGATGACCTATTTTCATATCCTCAAAAATATTGTAATCAATACTTTCAATATTTATAGGTTGTGCTGAAGTATCATGTGTCATAGCCTTGTTAGAAGTGTTTGGAGTGGAAAACTTATTCTTATTGTTTGTGGAAGTGTTCTTATAAGGATGAGAACTTCTAGACTTAGTTTTCGAACTCTGAGTAAGGTTAGGAGGTAGTATAATCCTTCTCAATAATTGTTTCTAAATTCTTGGTAAGAAATAGTTCCTTTGCTCCTCAAATTGTGCCAATCAATTATTTTGAAAGGAGGATCCACACTCACTAGTGGTTCATCAACTCTTTTTTATCACCATCAAATATTACATTGAAAGTATTAACTGAATTTCCAACACTTGATTTTTCCTTACTCATAGTAGATTCATTTGCTTCTTCAGTAAACTCAGACTATTCATCTGTTAATAAAGTGTCTACAAAAATAGGCATCATAACATTCATGTTTTGACTCCATTCAGGACAAGTCTTCTCTAAATGCTTCTCAGGGTGGAAATTACAATAGTTTTCCATGCTCCAATTTTGAACATTGAAAATAGCATTCGAATTTTGAGAAGATTTATCCAGTTGATTGTTTTTTCTTTGTTTAAAGGAATGCAAATTTAAATACTTACTATTGATGGTCATCTGACTTGAACTTATCTTCAATTCAGATAATTCGTTAGTAAGCAACTTCAAATATTTGGCCAAGCTTCCATATCATAAGTATATTTCTCTTTGGCTTTAGTGGAAGAGGCTTTAATTTCTTCTGGTTATCTTTGGAGTCCTTAGAATCTTCATAATCTTCAATGGCCCCAATCTAAGAATGCAAGTCTTCATGAACAATAATTGCTTTTGCAAATTTCAAGGCCAATGTATCCTTTGCATCTCTTTTAACAAACAAGAAAATATTAGTTTGAAAGGAAGCTATATAATAATGTTTGGTTATCAAATCATATGATTGAACATCTACAAGGAAGTAATTCAATAAACAATTAAACCTTTGATTGAAATATTTTACTTTTTTTCCCCAATATTAAGGTTCCCGAGCTCTTTCAGAAATATGGAAGGAGTTTTATCATTGACAAATTTGTCCAAGAATAGCTTCTTGAACTCCCTCCAATTATTGATTGAATTAGGCAGAAGACTGTGATACCACATAGACAGTCTACCTTCTAGAGTGTATGGAACAATTCTACAATAAACATCGTCAAAACATACCCCAAGAATTAAAAAATGCATGTAAAATTCATCAATATAGTCCTTATATTTTGTCTTCTTATTAGGATCAAACTTTGAAAGAATATTTTTTGGGTGTTTAGGCACACAATGAAGATTTTATGGAAGAGAAAGTGGCCCTTGGGCCATCCAATCCAACTTTTCATTAGCCATGTCTTTCTCCTCCTCATCTTCTCCTTCTAAATCTAAGGAGTATTCTTGCTCGCTATTCCAATTCTCATTATAATTAGGTTGTTCTACGAGTCTTGGTTGTTCTTCATCAAAAATTGAAAATCATCCCCTTCATCGTCTAAATATTCCTATATAATTGGAAGTTCACCTTATTGATTTGTTCTTTTAGAAGTATCATGTAAATCTTCATGGGTTGAAATAATAAAATATTCCACTGAAGAAACCAATGCATAGTGGCAAGTTCTTTCTTTCTTTATCAGCTTATGAGGTACAATAGCAGCAACAAGAATCAAACCAAGAGATTTTGTGCACATGCGAGTAATAGGTCAAATTATCCAAAGTTTATCATAATTAACTTAAAAACCTTGATCTAAAATTTGATGAGAGGAATATCCTATCTCAAGAACGTGAGTTGGATATAAAATTAGACCATTACTGCCTTGGATGAAAGCTTGGTTTTTTTGATGTGGTGTGTTGTCAGCCATAAAAAGGTTTCCCTTCTTCTAGTGCCAGAATGTTGATGGTGTTTGATCCCGCCAACATACAAGGGATATCCCCAATATGAAGTCCCAATTATACCTCACACCATTTGGTATATGAGTACCATTTGAAAATGTGGCTCGACTGCCATATACTTAAATATTTTCCTTGGCTGCAGTAGTTAGAGTAAGAGAGAAATGCATGTGTACTTTTGAATGAGCAAGTAAGTATGTCTTGTGAAATGTCCAATTGTAATATGTATCAAAGTTCTTTCACTGGAAGGAAAAAAAGTGAGCCTATAAGATAAAATTAATATTACTATTCTAATAAGTACACACACACATATGAAAGAATCATTAATCGTCAAGAGAAATATTAATTCACATAGATGCAACGACCGTTAAAACAAGTAAAATGCATATTCAATAATATGAGCACCAAAGCCACCATAATAGTTCAATTTCTTTAGCACATATAAAATCCAACATATACTACAAAAATCCAAAGAATAGTCTTAAAACATTCATGATGTCTGTATGAAAATGTGTTGGCTCAACTAGCTTCAAATATTTGGTGATATTTCCAAGATAAATTGATACAATGAACACCGCTAGCTCCAATAGTGGATGGTTAAGAATCTAATCACTCTCCAAAAAAATTGTGTTCCTATCTAATGCTCCAGGTTGGAGAATCAAAGGTTAAAAGTCCTTTCTTTAAGTAATGAGGCCTATTGTATAACAAGAGGAACAACCTTCCATACCCATATGACTCTTGAACTCCTCGTGACTCTTAGAATTCTAATGTGACCTTTGGAATTATCCATGACATTTAAACTTCTATGTGACTTTTATACTTATACATATGTCTCTTTTTTCCATATGTGACTCTTAGACTTCCACATATTTAAATTTACAATATTTCCCAAAATTATGTCATCATTTCGAGACCATCATGTGATGGAAACATGAAAAGTCATTGAAATTGATGAATTGGACTCATGGTGACTTGTACATAAAGTTTTTTAATAAGTGATGACACTACCACTATCTTCAGTATTCATAACATATCTTGCATTCTTCTTTCCATATACCCTCCAAAGGGCCTTAAGAGATATTGGAGTCGTTCTGAACCACTTTGAACATTGAAATCCATTATTATTTTAACTATTGCAACATGGTTCCTTTCTCTTCGATATCATCCATTGCACAACATTTCTTTTTAGATTTCCTCATGATATTTTCCATGATTCATTGAATCCCTTTAGATGTAGATCAATCATGGAAAGCACAAATCATCTGAAAAACCTCCTATTCTATCATTATTCATGCAAAGTTTCTCTCTATGCATCAAAAATTTTGCAAGGGAAGAGAGAGATATATTTTGGGTGTAGGGCACACTTGTAGGAGATAAGGAGGAGCTTCATTGACCACTTTGAATCCATTACATGCTCAAATGGAGGGATGGAGGCTTGATGGAGTTTATAGGGTGTAGTTTCAAGGAACAAGGTAACATCACTGATCATTGATGATTTTTTGTGTGCTGGGAAAGAAGAGCCAGGGCCACAAGAAGGGTGTAAGGTGAAAGAACAAGGCATAAGGTAAGGCCTCACGACTGACTGATAGTATGTAGTGTGCTCAATTTGGAAACTGGAGTCTTATCTAGCATAAGGGATAAAAACAAGCTACAGGGAGGGGGCCTAATGACTAGGAGTTTGTTATGCATTGGAGAAGAGATTCTTGGGCATAGGGCATAGAAAAAACTAAAACGAATGATCTCCACTAAGACTTGGGAGTGTGTTGTGTGATCCTATGTTGGAATTGGTGTTGTGATGAGTTGTTTTGTTGGAATTTATTTCAACATAGTAGCATGGTGTTGCATGATGCATTGGTGTTGGCTACAATTGATGTAAACTTGGTTGTATGTGCTCATGCTAAGCTAGTTATATGGTACTTGGATTTTGCATTGGGTGCAGACCTTAGCTTGATGGTTGGAGTTGTTAGTGGGGATCCTACACCTAGTTGACATTATTATAGACTGTCAAGTCATGACTATGGTACTAGGTGTGTGTATCAATGGTTTTTAAATTGTATTATCGATTGCAATATATGTCATTGATAGTTCCAGATGTTGGAGTAGGCATGGTGAATTTTGATGGCTTGAGAGTTAGTGCAACTGATGGATGACATACAAATCAAGATAATTTGACTTGTGATGATGATGGAGATGCTACAATGGATTGATGTAGTGTTGCAAATGCTACAATGGCTTCTTGAGGTCTATCTGATGTTGATCAAGCTCTGGAAGAAGTTTGGTCGAGTTATGAGTTAGGGAAGAATGGTTTTTAGTCTCCTCTGCCATAGTCACATGGAAGGAAGGTTAAGGGAGTGGTTTTAGGTCTACAGTTGCATGGATAGAATCCTATTGGAGTGACCATGCCTTTAGTCACATGGAGGAAGTGTTAAAGGAGTGACTGTTCCTGTAGATCATTTTTTCTCCAGATTTCTCAAGCTCCTAAGATGATTTAATTGGTTTTATGATGTTTCTTCTTAAGGAATTTTCATGGAATTTTCTACTTGACTAAATAAATATGTCATAATTTTTTTTTTAAGTGTGAACACACTAATCAAGTGAGTAGTGGAGAATATGGAAAAAAAAATTAAATAGAAGAGCACCTTTATCATCTGTGAGGTTACTTCACATATTGCAGAGCTAAAGCCTGTAGGTCGAGTTCCTATTATAGAATAATTTCAGATGCTAGTGCTTGAGTTCAAAGAATGTTTCTATTTAATATTTTGAGATATTTATGGAAGAGGAGATGAGGAGATCATTGCTCCTTTATCATGACTAATTAGTTTGTGTATGCAAGGGTTGAGAGTTTATTTACATAGTTGTAGCAGTGGTTCATATTTATGTTTCTTAGTTTATATTAGTTGTAGCTAATGTATTGTGGCTATGTGTGTTGAGTTTGGTGTGTGGATGTGAGAGAAGAGTATGATTTCATATTGATTCAATGATTGATTTTTTGAGCTATGACGGTATTGCTCTTGTGATGTTCATGTTGAGTAGCTCTAGTGTTCTAGTTTGACAATGTATGAAAGGCGAACCACATAGAGAATTTGGGTTGGTGTTCCGACAATACAATGATTGAGAGCGAAATTTTTCATAAGTCCAATGGATTTTAGGCAAGGATTGTAAATAAAATAGGTGTCTGTAAAGTCATGATTCCAATGGGGGTTGGGAAAGTCTTCTAAATTAGATGGTTTTGGTAGAGTCATGAGTCTAATGGTGGTTGGGCAAGGCTTGTTGATCAGATAGGAGTCTATAGACTTGTGAGATGAGGATCATAGTTCCTTTCATATATTTCCATATTTTACTCTCTATGTAATTATTTCCTTGAAAGATAATAATATATATTTAGCAGTGCAACAAAAACAAGGGTGTTTTTTTCCTTGGGAGGGGGGGGGTGTGGGGTTCCACCAGATATCCTGTGTTCCTATGTTATGCGATTATTGTGTATAATTGTGCATTTTTATTTCTTATGTTTGTGGCTATCATGTGTGGATCCACTTAAATTTGCATGTTTCAGATCTAATGTTCACTTGTTAAGAAATGAATGGATTAACATATCGAAGAAATAATTGTAAAATTGTATAATATTTATCAAGATTGACACCCCCCCCTCCCTCTCTTAGTAGTGATCCTCGTTCCAAAAATTGGTATCAAAGAATGGTTCCTTCTACTGCATCTTCACCGTTGGAAGGTAGATCATGGATAACAAGGAAGGATTTGGAGTCAATGGAGTTCATTTTCTATATGGATTTGATTACATTCTTTGGAAGTTAAAATTTGAAGTATACACTTTAACTTTATATGTGGATATTTTTCTCTCAATTGAATATGGTACACATGATGAGATTAATGAAGAATCTAAGAATATCATTTTTGAAGGGATTGTCAAATCATGATGTAGCAAATGTGAGACATTGCAAGACCAAAAAAGAAATCATGGACAAGTTGAATAGTTTTTATGGAAAAAAAAAGATTCAAGATTCTGAAATTAGTGAGAAATACCATTGCATTATTCAAGGGAAAGAGACTGATGAAAATGATTCCACATTCATTGCAGTATCAAATCCAATTTTATCTCAAGAATATAGTGAGAGTAAACTTGAAAGAAATAACATAAAAATCATTGATCTGAAAATACAACATGACGAATCCATTAAGAAGAATGAGAATTTTTCAAATTAGCTGCAAGACCAAGAAGAGTGCTATGCAAGAATACAAGAGGAATTAGCCTCCTCGATATGTGAGCTTGAAAATGAAAATAATCAACGACATCAGTATCAAAATTTGGAGAACATCACAAAAATGTTGTATGAAATCCTCATGAGTCAAAGATCTCCACTTATTAAAATTGGATTGGGCTTTGAAGAAGAATCATGAATTGTGAAAGAAAAGGATAAAGAGGAGGGAAACCAAATAGAAGAGAATCACAAGTCCACCACTTCTAAATTCAAGGAAAGGATAAAGAAGAGGAATCATAGAAATAAGCCAAAGAAGAATAGAGATTTTCAGTAGAAGCAAATAAAATAAGATCACTATCAAAACATGTAGCAGTTCGAGGAAGAAATTTTAGAAATGAGACTAATGCTCTACACCAGGCCGACCTCCATGACCTACGGTTTGGAGGTTTTATTGCATGTTGCCCCAAATAGACCTCCATCCCTCCTAGCTCTTGAGGTCATGATCACACCCATGGTAATCCTTAAGGCTCACCCATGACAGAAACCAACGGGGGGACTGTTGCTCCCCCTGCCACAGGCCAGCCTCCCACAAAAGCGGCAGTAGGGGCTAACACCGATAGTCAGCATAACTCTAGCCCACTTCATGATACAACAGGGGAAACTCCCACAATGCAACAAAAATCCACACCAGAAGTAGAACCATCAAATATCACATCACCCACATGTATTCCCAAGGATACCAAAAGAACCATGATCGAGCTCCCTCTGTACTGTGTCAATGAACGAATCCAGTTCATGAAGGATCAGGCATTGAAAGGCAAGTTCATGTGTTTTTGGCCCACTCAAAAATCCCTCCAAGGATGAATAGCCTCCAAATGAAATCCCAAGGGTCATATCAACCTTCAGTTGTTCGCAAAAGGCTTCTGTAATGTGATCTTCATCTGTATTGAAGAAAAAAATCGAATTAGGGATGGAGGGCCATATTTATTCAACTCGGTAGGCTTATACCTACGCCATTGGGCTGAGCTCTTCAACCCAGACAAGCAAGATCTCACATGGGCCCCGGTCTGAATGCGAATCTATTCCCTCCCCTAGGACTACTAGTATGAGCTGAATCTAAGGGACATAGGTAATGCCCTAGGAGAATTCGTCAAAACAGTGGAGGAAACAAAGATCAAACAATATTTAGCATACACGCGAATTTGTGTCTACATGAACATAGAGGAGTCGCTACCTGATGCGGTAAGCCTATTGCATGATGATTTTGAGTGGATACAAACTGTAGATTATGAACATGTTCCTTTCAGATGACGGAGGTGTCACCAACATGGGCACATATTTAGAGACTACCCCTAAATAAAAAAGCGGAAGCTAACAATGAATCAAATGATCAAGCTACAAAAGGGTTTATGGAAGTAGCTAGCAAGAAAGGGCACAAAAAGAGATCCAAAACCAACCAAAAAAATAAAGTCCCTACGACAAGTAACAACTTCTCATCCCTAAATCAACTAGGTGAAAATGAGAATGAACCAACCAAAGACGCAGGGAAATCCTTGTAGGAGAAACCCCAGATATCAAAGAAAAAACAATACAAGATCCAACTAGAAGCCTTTATGAAACCCCAAACCCCTACACATGCAGGGGACAACTCTATAATGAAGGGAAAAGGAAAGGTGATGGACCAAATCCCAGAAGCCATGGAGGAAGAGCCAAAGTTCATTGACCTTGAGGGCCTAGATCTCATAAGGTTAGAGGGTGCATGCAACAAGAAGGACTTTCTCTCAATACCCTAGCAACATATCACGAAGCTGGAAGAAATCCTCACCAGAGCACAACAACTCCCCTCTCTGGGAATTCAGGGTGGTACGCTCTTGAATACAAAATAATTCATGAAATAATCCCACAAACGAGGCCAAAAAATAGTGTTGTAAATAACAGTAGAGATGGGAAAAGAGATGGTAGAATCTGGGAGATTCCTCAAGTTAACCCGATTCTACTCCTACTGCCCCAACCACCCTCAATGAATATCATCTCATGGAATATCATAGGGCTCAGTAGCCCCACCAAGAAAAGGATCATCAAGAGAAGAATCACTGAGGAACACCCTGCAATTTTCTATATGCAAGAAACTAAATGCTCTAGCTCCACTCTAGAAACAATCTTCAAAAGGATATGGAAAGGCTGCAAAAAAATAGCGGTAGATGCCAATGGAGATCACAAAAGACTTTATACATCTAGGGGGGATCTTGTAGACACCATTATTCCGGTCGCCGGCTCCTACCATTGGCCGATATAGCTACAATTGTTAAGACCAAGTATGCCCATGCCCAAACCATTTCACTTTGAACACTACTGGTTGAGACATCTAGGGTTCAAAGAAATTGTCTCAGACTAGTGGGCCTCCCTTTCATCACCTCAAGGAACAAAAATGTATTAGTTCCAGAAAAACATGAATATTTTCAAAGGGAAACTGAAGCTGTGTAACAAGACAACCTTTGGAAACATCTTCAAAGATCAAAGAGAGCTGGAAGGGAAAATGAAGAAGCTTCAAAAAAAAATTATCTTAGAAGGTCACTCGGAAGATTCAAAGAACATAGAGAAATTATTAACAACCTAGATGGAAGAGATAATAATCCAGGAAGATATCCTATGGAAACAAAAATCTAGGATATGTTGGCTCAAATATGGAGAAAGAAACACAAAGTTTTTCCATCACTCCACCATTTAGCACAGGATGCACAATAGAATCACAGTTCCCAAAAATCAAAATGGAGAGCGACTGGAAAAGCAAGAGGATATCATGGAGGAGCTGCGCAACCACTTCAAGGATATACTCCAAGAACCCAATCATCATAGGCATGAGGATATAGGAAAAATCACCCAGCACATACCTAACCTAGTGATGGAAGAACACAACTGGATGCTACTTAAAGCCACCACTCTAGTTGAGGTGGAACAAGCAGTCTTCCAACTAAAGGAAGGGAAAGCTCTTTGCCTTGACGGATTCATTACCAACTTCTACCACTTCTTTTGGGAAACCATCAAAGAAGAAGTTTGGGATGTCATTGAGGAATTGCACACCACTCAATTTCTCCTCTCGGCTCTCAACGCCACCTTCCTCACTCTCATACCAAAAGAAGACAATGTTTCTACGCCAAGTAATTGCAAACCCATAGCACTCTACAATTTCATTTATAAAACCATTTCTAAAGTTATTTCTAACAAACTGAAGCAGCTCCTACCCTACTCATTTTCCCAGAGAAAACAAGCTATGTAGAAGGATGAAAAATCCTTTATGGAGACATATTTAACCCATGAGGTCATAGATTCTCTCAAAAATTCCAAAAATCCTGGTATGCTCCTCCAAATCGATATATCCAAGGCTTTTGAAAAACTCATCTGGGACTACATTAAACAAGTCCTTCTAGCCTTTGGCTTCAACCACACCTCGGTGAGATGGACAATGAGCCTTATAACCTCCCCTTTTCTTTCCATTATGGTCAATGGAATACCTTCAACAACCTTCAATCCCACAAGAGGTATCAAACAAGGAGATCCCCTTTCACCCTTCATTTTCATTATTATGGAAGAAGGGATGGGTCACCTGCTCAAAATCTCTATCCATTTAGGTACCCTGCAAGGCATACCCCTTCAAAATCTTCCTCCCACTTCCCATAAATAATTTGTAGACAATAATATGATTATGGGACACCCCTCTGTCGAGGAAGCTCGATCCCTCAAATCATTGCTAGACTATTTATCTCAAGCTTTCGACACAAAAGCCAACCCTGAAAAATCTCAAATATTCTTCTTCCATACTTCCCCTATCACCCAACGCAACATAGCCCGTATATTAGGCTTCTCCATTGCTTCCTTGCCCTCCAAATACCTTGGATCCCCTCTCACAAACACAACCATTAATCATTCCTCATGGTGAGTGCTATTGAACAGAATGGAAACCAAGCTATCTAACTAGACCTGCCACTCTCTCAATATAGCGGGTTGCATGGTGCTCATAAAACTAGTTCTTCAGTCTCTCCCCATCTACCTCTTCTCAGTTCTTGTAGCCACAAAATGGGTCCTCAAAGCTATGCACAAAATAAAAAGGAATTTCCTTTGGGGAGGAACCAAAGAGAAAATTAAATGGGCATTATTCAATTGGAAAGAAGTCTGCAAGCCAAAAGGTCATGGTGGGCAAGGGCTGCGAGACCCAAAGCACAACAACACTATCATGGGGGCCAATATCTGGTGGAAATGGGTATCAAACTCTCACACACATTAGAAAAACCTATGGGTAGCCAAATATACGAGAAACTGACCCAAGGAGGACCTCATCAGATTCAACATAGAACCAGGAGGATCCCAAATACAGAAAGTAGCCAACAACCAAAAACAGTTGATACAAACCCACAACTTCTAGGAGCTGCGCAGTGGTACTCAAGCCAGATTCTAGGAGGATTCCTGGAAGCAACTGCCTAGTCTCTCCTCAATTTTTCCCAGACCCCTGTGGAGCAGAGTATTACAATCAAGGTAGCGAAAATTTGTACAACATTTCTGGACCAATGACACAACTCAGGGCTATAGAAAATGGATTCATAGTGACAGATGACAAGAAGATTGGAACACTAAAAATCACAGAGATATTTTTGAGGAATGAATAAGTAAAAGAATAATCAGAGTATAACTAGGACCTGATATTCTTCGATGGGGTCACATGCTAAGTGGAAAATACTCCACCAAGGAAGCCTACAATTTCTTACAACATCAGTACCCAGATCTATCCAATATCATCTGGAAGAAGATATGGTTTGCCAAGCTCTAGCCCAAAGTAGCCACCTTTCTATGGCTGCTCAGTAAACGATGCATTCTCACATGGGAGAATTTATTGAAGTGAGGGTTTGTGGGACCCTCAAGATCCCATTTATGCCAGGAATACCTTGAAAATATTGACCACTTGTTGGACCTCTGCCCTACATCCAATGCTCTGTGGGACAGGATCACAATTCTATCAAAGGAACCAACAAAGAAAGGGGCAACATCATCAACACCATCAGCAGGTGGACAGAAAACCTTTACTCCAACAACTTTCTGAACAAACTCTGGCAGCTGATCCCAGGCCTCCTTATCTGGAACATATGGAAATAAAGGAACAATAGGATCTTTAAAGACAAGACATCCAATCAATAGAAAATTTGGGAAAGGATACATGGAGACCTTACAGAAACCCTTGCCATAAATCCATGGAGTAAGGAAGATCTCCCAACATCTACTGCAAAGCGTAACATATGGAGCAACTGGAATATGAGCATAAATACCCCCACAGACAACCCCCCAAGGAATGAAGGATGAATCACCACTCCTGAACAATGGAATCCTCCCCCAAATTGTTTCTTTAAATGTAACTTTGACGACACCTCCAAAGGCAATCTCGGAAATGCAGGATTTATAGGTATCTTCAGGAATTCCCAGGGCAAGCCCCTCCTAATATTCTATGGCAACATGGGATGGGACAACAACAACTCCATGGAGCTAGAGGGACTCATCCAGGGCATCTCCAAAGCCATTGAGTTCAACTATTTTCCACTGGAAATGCAGGAAGATTCACAAATTACCACAATGGCTTCCACACGAATTCTCCATGGCTCTTCCTCCGCAAAGGTATCCACCAGCTGAAGGCTTTCGAACAAGCTCAAACTCTTGGAACAAATGATACAAAATCACAGGGCAATAAAATTTCACCATGTGCATAGGAAATCGAACATTGTTGAGATCTCCTAGCCAATAAGGGAGTGGAAAGTCACAGAGAGCCACATTACTCCAACCTCACCCAGATTGAGGATGATTCTTTAAGAAGAGAATGAAAAGCACTTATCCAAAAGGACTTTCTCTCCCTAGATGCGGGTGACAGTGGAAGCACGTATGAAAAAAGTCTCTCCCACACTCGAGATGATGAAGACCTGCAACGCAGGCCTTCACTTTGTTGGGAATGTGTTATATTCTTTCCACGACTAGGCCCACGAGCTGTACGTTGCACCAGGTGCAGCAGGGGGGTCACAAGGGGGGAGGCAACCCCCATTATTGGGGTCTGGGGCAGCGCCTCGGCGAAATTTTTTTTGGTATGCGGACCCACTCATAGGTGGACCCACCCATGTTTTGTGCATGAGTTTGCACATGGTTTTGGGGTACGATGGTTTTCGACCCCTGGTATTTTGTAGATCTGGTCAAGGGAACTACGATTATGTTCTAATCCAGGGTTAATGGATTGGGGTTTATGTATGCTTCGACATGTATATATATGTGTTGTAACAATAAAAGGAATAGAATGAAAAAATCAAGCTGGTCATCCCGATTTGGGATCCAGGGGAAAATCTGTGTTTATCTGTTTTATGTTTTATGCTCTCGCTATTGTTTATTTTCTGTTATAAGATTCGTGTGTAGATAATTTTTTTTGAGGGTTAAAACCTACATTTGGTATCAGAGTTGTTTCGGCTTCAAGGGGACGCCTTTGCTGCTGAGGGTTTTTTGCTCGGGCCTGACGTAGACCCTGTTCAGTGGGATATCTGCGGGATCAATTCTTGCGGTGAAAGAAGATGGCGAGCGGTGGAAAGATAGAGATCGAGAAATTTAATGGTCAGAGTTTTGTGTTGTGGAAGCTCAAGATGGAGGATTTGCTGGTGGATAAAGATCAGTAGATCGCGGTAGATCCAGGTACTAAACCAACGACAATGTCAGATGAAGACTGGAAGAAACTGGATCGAAAGGCTAAGAGCACAATACAGTTGTGTGTCTCAGATTCAGTATTTTTGAATGTATCTGGGGAAGCTACAACGAAGAATTTGTGGGAAAAACATGGGACTTTGTACCGATCTAAGTCTCTGGTGAATAAGATATTCCTGCGGAAAAAGATGTATAACCTGAGGATGAAGGATCGAGACTCAGTGACAGAGCATCTGAATGCCTTCAATACTGTGGTAAGTCAGCTGTCATCTGTTGATATTAAAATCTCAGATGAAGATAAGTGCATCAGTTTGTTTTGTTCTCTACCAGACTCGTGGGATAGTCTGGCTATTGCAATAGGTAGCAATACAACTACCTTGAATTTTGATGACATTGTCTCAGCCTTGCTGTCGGAGGAAATGAGACGGAGAAATATGGAGGGCCAGAATGGAGATGCCTTATTTGTACAAGGAAGGTCCCAAAAAAGAAACAAGAATAAGGTTTCGAGTGGGAGATCCAAATCTAGAGGGAGATCTAAATCTCCTGGAAAGTTTGTAAAGGTATGTTGGAAATGCGGAAAGGAAGGGCACTACAAAAGGACTACAGATCTAAAGCTCCCGAGAAAGGAAAGTGATATGATGATGCTCCTTCTGCAGAGGAAAAAACCACCTCGGATGAAGGTGGGGATGTGTATTTGGCTTCTTCTTCAAATACACATGTAGATCATGAGTCATGGTTGATTGACTCAGGTGCATCCTTTCACTTCACTCCCCATAGGGAGTGGTTCTGCGAGTATGAAAAATATGATGGTGATGTCTTCCTAGGGGATGATAGGAAGGCCAAAATCGGTGGACATGGAAAGGTCAAGCTAAAGTTGCAAGGTGGAAGGATTAGAAAACTTCCTGGTGTTGTTCATATTCCTGCATTGGCCAGAAATCTGATTTCTGTAAGCAAGATGGATGATGCAGGTGTAAAAACAGTGTTCGAGAAAGATTCCTGCAAGATGGTTCAGGGAGCACTGGTATTAATGCAGGGAGTTCAGACTAGAAATCTATACAAGCTACAAGGTATCACTATTATTGATGGGTGTAACAGTTCTGTGGTTCCTGAAAGTGGAGTGGAAAGCCTAGCTGTCTCTGGAGAAAATACCATGTTATGGCATCAAAGGCTCGGACATATTGGAGAGAAGGGCCTTCAGATACGATAGAAATGGTATGGTAGAAGGTATGTCTAATTGCTCTCTCGGATTTCATCGTGGAACATTGTGTATATGGGAAGCAGACTCGGGTGAGTTTTCCTTCTGGTGCTAAGAGGGAAAACAAGATATTAGAACTTGTGCACAGTGATGTGTTTGGGCCTGTGTCAGTTCCATCACTGGGAAAGTCTGTGTACTATGTTTCATTCATAGATGACTTCTCAAGGAATACATGAATATATTTCTTGAGGAAGAAATTTGAAGTCTTTGACAAATTTAAAGAATTTAAGGCTCTGGTGGAAAACCAGACAGAGAAGAAGATAAAGGCGTTGAGGACAGATAATGGTGGGGAGTTCTGCAAGAAGGAATTTGAAGAGTTCTGTAAGAAGTGTGGTATAGCACGACATAAGACTACTCCATACACACCACAGCAAAATGGAGTTGCAGAAAGAATGAACAGAACACTGATGGAAAAGGCAAGAAGCATGCTCAGTGGTACCGGGTTAGGACAAGAATTTTGGGCAGAGGCAGTGGAGACTGCATGCTATCTGGTTAACAGATCACCTTCATCAGCGTTGGAGGATAAGACTCCACATGAGGTATGGACTGGTAAGAAACCCTCTCTCTCACATCTAAGGGTATTTGGATGTGATGCATATGTACATGTTCCAAAGGAGAAAAGGACCAAGTTGGATAATAAATCTGAAAGGTGCATCTTTATTGGGTATAAGGATGGTTTAAAGGGTTACAAGCTTTGGAACCCAGAAACAAGGAAGGTTGTGTACAGCTGAGATGTGGTGTTTAGAGAAGTGAAAGATGTTGTTAAACATGAGTTCCTACCAAAGGAACCTGAGAAGATAGAGTTTGAGCTAAAGGAGGATGAATCAGACTCTACAACAGAAGAAGACTCAGAAGATGAAGAGCCACAAACTCCATCTTTGAGAAGATCAGTTCGGGAAAGAAGGCAACCAGAAAGGTATAGTCCATCTGCTTTCTGTTCAGGTTTTGCCTTAACTATAACTAATGATGAACCCAGAACTGTCAAGGAGGCAGTAGATTCAGAGGATGGAAAACTCTGGAAGGAGGCCATGGTTGATGAAATGGCATCCTTGCACAAAAATGAGGCATGGGATCTGGTGGAGTTGCCAGCTGGAAGGAAGCCCATCGGGAGCAAATGGGTGTTTAAGAAGAAGATGAATGTAGAAGGCAAGGTCGAGAAATACAAAGCTTGGTTGGTAGCAAAAGGTTATTCCCAAGTGTCGGGAATTGATTTTGGTGATATTTTTTCTCATGTTGTCAAGGTTACTAACAATGTTACCGATGAAGTAGGTAACCTCATTGTTACCTACTTTTTGAAGTATCAAGAAAAACACCTGATTTTGAAAAAGTGGCGATGCAAAATCAAGAAAAAAAATTTTGAGCATGTTTTTGGCACTTTAAGTTTTTTTCATTTTGTTTTTTTTTTTAATTAATTTTTTTTTTAAGTGATGTTTTTTATGTCGATTTTGAATAGTGGTGGTGTATCATCACCAATGTTTTTTTATAGGATTGATTTTGACACTATATATTTTCTAATGTCTTCTTCTTCGGTGAGATGTTTATTTTTAAGTGCATTTATGTACTTGTGTTTTAAAAATAATTTTTAAAAATAAAAATAAAATAAAAACTTGTAATGATATCTTCACTTTTTCACATACATAAAAGATGGAAAAAGGGTCAATATTCTAAAGTTTATATTTTCTACATGTTTATGTATTGTTAAATAATTTTTCAATGTACACCAAAAAAATTTCACTAAAAAACCAATATTTTGAACCATATGACAAAAAAATACAAATTTTCAATATAAATACAATGCAAAAAATACACTTTTATAGAGTTTTTGTTGGAAAAAACTGTTGGAAATGTTGTCATTGATGGCAAAGGAAGTAGCAAAGAAGGAGCATCTGAACAGCAACAAGGCAAACAGAGAAGCAAGGAGCAGCATTAAACAAGAAGCAGAGATAGTAACAGAGAGATAGCAGAGGCAGGAAAGAGACCATCAGAAACAGTGAATAGAAGTAGAATACATAATTGAAGCAGAATTGTCCAGAGACAGAGTAGGAGAAAAGACCATCGAATAGAAAAGAATAAGTGAATGGTAATCTGTGATAAGGAATAAGTGAATGGTAATCTGTGATAAGTAAGAAATCCATTGAAGGAATCAATGGTTGCAGAGATATGATGAATGTAGCGAAGATTATAATTGTGATGGACCATAGTACAATGATCAACTTGCGGAATCAAGAACTTGAATGTGCAGTTAGAAGCGGAACTGTGACAGGATATAACTCCGAACATGCAATGGAAGGTTGATATATTATATATATCATAGTAGAATTGAAGACAGAGTGACATTGTGTTGTGTCGAGGTCGGAAGGCAGCAACCGGTGTAAAGAATGTATGTTAAAAGACTTAAAAGAAATTGTGAACAAAGCGTTAAACTTAGCAATGGAACTGTAATAAAAGGCAAAACCTTAAAGCGCAACTTAATTATAATAATACATTGAAAAGGTGACGGAACCCTGCGTGGAAGAGCAGAACCATGACTGAGTGAACAGTGAAGGCGGTTTATGGTTTCCATCGCACCGCCTATGCGGTGCAAGCGGTATTTCCTGGTTGAGGAGCGATTCCATAGAGTGCTTGACACACGTCCCTGTATGACTTCACAAAACTGCTTACCACTGCGCGCCATCACATGTTATCGTTCGACCCAAGATTCCCAGCGATATTGATATATACCGTTGATCTGGGAAGATGCCATCGGACGGTGGCTGTGTTCGGAAGGTGCGCGAAGAATAACACAAGTATGGCGCGCCATCGCGTGTTATTGCCCATGGAAGTTGCCCAAGCGATATCTGTCGGATTGGATGTTGTGGCACGATGGAACGTGAGCCCTTCAATTGGGTTGATTGTTAGCAATGGGCCCCAATTTTAAATAATATTGATTAAGCCATCGATTATGCATGTGGGGCCAGATCCAAAGGTCTATTTTAAAAAGGCCATTTGATAAAAGCACGGATTATTAATATTTAATTATCAAAGGGTGTGAATAATATTTATTTATCAAATTCCACGAATTTGATAAATAAAATTCCAATAAAAGAAAGTAAAACCATCAGCGGCACGTTAATATTACTTAACCTTGGTTATAGTACTAGTTGGAAGAGAAAAATATTACCTTTGGGACATTTCGTGCATGGAAGAACGAAGATTAGATTTTCAATTTGGATTGGTTCGAATTTTAATATGAATACCATTGGTAGTTGGATGGTTTAGACTCATGGTTTTACTAAAGGAAAAAACTATATAAGGAGAAGATGATTATTGTACAAAGGGTGTGTATGGTAAGGGTCGTGAATGAATAAATTTCTCTAAGGAATATCTGTATGGGCGAACTCTATTCTTAACTGATAAATCTGAAACTACGATGCACCCATGGATATAATGATCTGACGATGATGAATCTCTGGTTTGAACGACGGACGAAATCATGAAGAACTGGTGTGAGCGTACTGAATGAATAAATCTGGTGGCCTGCAAGGTATGTCGTGTGGAAACTAATGGATCCAGTATGAAAATTTATGAAACGTGGTCCGTAGTGGTGTTGAGGGTCGAAGCCTTCAGTGAGGGGGTTGTAGCTCCCTTCCAGTGGTAGCTGGTAAATGAGAACAGGGGGTTGTAGCTCCCTTCTAGGAAAGGCTGGTAAACGAGAGAAGGTTGTAGCCTTCTGCAGGTGGGTGCCTGCGTGCTGGTATAAGTCTGCACCAGCATAAAATTGTAAGAAGTTTTCTTTATAATAAATATTGAATACTGAGATAACAACAGCGGTGTTTTTCTCCCAAATTGGGTTTCCACCTTAAATCCTGGTGTTCATATGTGTTGCTTATGTTTGATGATTTGTTCTGCTATTTCTGTTCATTCTTACTGCTTATCTGATGAATAAATGATGCAATGATCTAAGTAAAGACATAATAAGATCTCTGGACATACAAGTTGGATGCAGTAATGTAACATATGGTTTTAAGAGAAAGGAAAACTAAAAATTGTCAGTCAGCTCTAAATACTGATTTAGCACCCCCTCTCAGTATTTTTCCAACAATTGGTATCAGAGCAGGTCCTTCTGAAAAAAGCTTAGCCGCTAGAAGGAAGATCAAGCAAGATGAGAAATCAAGATGGAACATCATCTATCAAGCCTCCTCTCTTAAACCGAAACAATTTAATATTCTGGAAAACAAGGATGAGATCCTATCTTCAGTCTCTGGGAGCAGAGGTATGGGAAATTGTTGAAGGAGGATATCAATATCCAGCTACAGTACCAACAGATCCGACGGAAAGAAAGAATTATGAAACAAATGCAAAGGTATTCAATGCTCTATTGGGAAGTCTAACTGAATCAGAATTTTTGAAAGTCATGTAGCTGAATACAGCAAAGGCAATATGGGACAAAATCATTCTAAGTTATGAAGGTGATGCAAAGGTAAAAAGTGCTAAACTCCAAACTCTCAGAATTCAATATGAGAATCTAAAAATGCATAATGAGGAGAGCATTGCCAATTTATTTTTACGTCTTGATGATATTGTAAATCGTATGAGAAATCTGGGAGAAACAATAACCGAATCTACTTTGGTTGAGAAAGTCTTAAGATCACTAATGACAAAATTTGAGTCAAAAGTTTCTGCTCTTGAAGAAAAGCAGGATCTTCAAAATCTTACTGTGGTGCAACTTCATGGCATACTAACTGCATATGAAATGAGAAGAGGAGGATCATCTGAAGTAAAAGAAGTAGTCTTTAGAACTTCTACAAAAGGTAAGGAAGTACAAAAAACAGAAGGATCAGGATATATCTCAGAAGAAGATGAGATAAAATTTGTAAAGAAACTTCAACTTGGCACAGGACGGTTCAGAGGTAAGCTTCCTTTCAAATGTTTTGAATGTGGAAGAGTTGGTCATTATGCTGCTAAGTGTCCTTATAAAGAAACACATAAAAAGGGGAAGGAAGTAGCAAGAAGGAATAAGAATCGTTTTACCACTAGAAAGAGTTACTATACTCATGAAGACGGTGATGGGTTATCTGATAGTGAGGAATAATGTGAACAAGATCTTAGACTTCTCATGACATTTGAAAAATAATCTAGAGAAGAAAAGGATACTTTTGTGGATGCTCTAGAAGACAATGATTTTCTTGATGAAAACAATAAACTCAAAATTTGCTTAGAAGAGAGTAAAATAACCATAGAAACTCTAAAAAATCAGCTTGAAGAAAAAGAGAAACACAATGAGAAATTAGAGTGTGAAGTAGTAAGTCTAAGAAAAGAACTTGAGAAAGTAAAGACTCTGAATCTTAGATTTGCTAAAGGATCTGAAACCTTAGATGAGATTATCAAGGTACAACGTTCTCCTCTTATAAAGACAAGTCTTGGATATATTGGAGAATCTTCTCAGGCTTCAGCACCAAATTATCTAAAAGCAGTTACAGCTGGTTTACAACATGCTGCCACTCAGCAAGGGAATAAAGAATCTTTACAGGTAAAGCATGATCATCTCAATTAAAAGAACACTAACAGGAATGTCTTTCAAAGAAACACCAATCAACAGGTAAATTCAAGTAGAAGATTTTATGATCGCAGAAATTTCTTCTTCAATGGACAATGTTTCTCATGTCACAATTTTGGCCATAAAGTTGTTCAATGTGTTGCATATAAAACCATCATGACAAGAGAAGCAAGAAAGAAAAGGATTGATATTGAAACAAAGAAGAATACTTATAACAAATTTTCTCCTCTTCAAAATGAAGTTGAATGTGCTTATTGCAATAACTTTGGCCATGAAGAATCTGAATGCAGGAGCAAAGTTCAGCCAAAAGAATATGTTCCTTCAAGCTCCAAATTATGGATAAAGAAGGAATTACAGGTTGAAAATTGTGGCATAGCGTTATTTGCAGAAGATGAATAAAACCAATGGTACATTGATAGTGGATGCTCAAGACACATGACAGGTGACAAAAACAAACTTCTAGCATATAGTCCTTTAGAAAAAGAAAAGAATGTTACATTTGGAAATGATACTCCTGCGGTCATTAAGGGAAAAGGGTCTATTTTTCTAAAATAAAAGGTGAAAGCTAATGAAGTTATGTATGTGGATGGACTAAAGCATAACCTGTTAAGTGTAAGTCAAATGTGTGATCAAGGAACTGAAGTTGTATTTAGTTCAAAAGAATGTGTGGTACGTGATCTTGATACAAGTAAAGCAATTATAAAAGGAAAAATAACTCCAAGCAATCTGTATGTATTGAAGAACTGCAAAGAACAATGTTACTTGAGTAAATCTTCAGAAAACTGGCTATGGCATAGAAGGTTGGGGCATCTGAGCTTCTCTCAAATCAACAAATCAAGCAGACTTAAAGTTGTTCGTGATCTTCCCAATATTACTCTACTTGAAAATATCATATGCAAATCTTGCCAATTCGGTAAGCAAACCAGAGTACAATTTAATGCCAAGGAATGATCATCAAGTAAGCCTCTTGAACTCATTCATACTGACATATGTGGACCTATGAGGAAAAAGTCACCACGTGGTGAATAATACTATATCTTATTCATTGATGATTTCTCTAGAATGTGTTGGATTGGGTTGATTAAACACAAAGATGAAGCATTTGAGAAATTTCAGATCTTCAAAGCACTGGTTGAAAATGAATTAGATCTAAAAATCAAGTGTCTTAGATCTGATCAAGGAGGAGAATATACATCCAATGAATTCCTTGAATTTTGTGAACAACATGGCATAAAAAGACAGTTTTCTGTAGCTGGCACTCCACAACAGAATGGCGTAGCAGAAAGAATGAACATAACAGTTCAACAAATGGCTAGAGCTATGCTTGATGATTCCGGAACACCTGACATATTTTGGGGAGAAGCAGCACATACAGCAGTAAATATTCTTAACAAGGCACATGTTCGTGTAAATATTGATAAAACTCCATATGAACTCTGGTATGGTAATTCTCCCACTGTAAAGCATTTTAGAATTTTTGGAAGCAAATGTTTTATAAAAAATAATGATGAAAAACTTGGCAATTTTGAACCCAGAGCAGATGAAGGAATATTTCTTGGTTACTCCTCTAGGAGTAGGGCATATAAATGTTACAATAAAAGACTTCGGAAGATTGTTGAATGTATAGATGTTGTTATTGATGAGTCTCCAGCAGCTCCAAAAGAAGAAAAACAAACAACAAATGAAGACGATGATGATGACATATATCCTTCTACATCAAATAGCAATGATACAAACAGTGAACCCAGTGAAGAACCCGAAGATGATTTGTCTGAAAAGGCTCCATCCAGATATGTTCAAAAGAATCATCCAAAATCTCAAATTTTGGGAGAAAAGGGATCATGTGTATAAACAAGAAGGACTCTTGTGGGATCTTCTAGCTATCTGGCATTTTTGTCCACTATTGAACCTCACAATGTCAGTCACGCTAGCAAATATGAATGTTGGATTCAAGCCATGAATGAAGAGCTTGATCAAATTGAAAAGAATCACACTTGGGAATTAGTACCAAGACCTCATGACAAGAATGTCATTGGAACTAAATGGATATTCAAAAACAAGTTAAATGAGAATGGGGATGTTATAAGAAATAAAGCTAGAATTGTTTGCAAGGGGTATGCTCAACAAGAAGGTATAGAATTTGAAGAAACCTTTGCTCCTGTAGCCAGACTTGAAGCCATAAGAATGTTTCTTGCTTTTTCAAGCTTCCAACAAATCAAAGTTTATCAAATGGATGTTAAATCTGTTTTTCTCAATGGTGATCTAGAAGAAGAAGTTTATATAGAACAACCAGAAGGATTCATTTTGGGAAATGATGAAAAACTTGTTTGTAGACTTAAAAAGGCTCTATATGGTCTCAAACAAGCTCCAAGGGCATGGTACTATCGTCTTGATAAATATCTTCATCAACAAGGATTTTCAAAAGGGTTTGCTGATAGCAACTTATACACAAAAACTGAAAATGACAAACTATTGATTGTGGTTGTATATGTTGATGATATCATTTTTGGAAGTAATGAAGAGTCTATGAGTCAGAAATTTGCTTATGATATGTAGCAAGAATTTGAAATGTCTTTGCTTGGGGAACTAACATTCTTTCTTGGCTTGCAAGTGCAACAAGAAAAAGATAGCATATTCTTATCACAAGCAAAATACCTCAAGCAAATCCTGAAGAAGTATGGCATGGAAGATTGCAAACCTGTAAGTACACCAATGATAACCAGATGTAATCTCAGTTATAATGATGATTCCCACACGGTGAATCAACCAAAATACAGATCTATGATAGGAAGTCTACTTTATCTCACTGGGACAAGACCATACATCATGCATGCAATTGGGATTGTTGGACGATTCCAAGCTAATCCAAAAGAGTCTCATCTTTAGGCTGTGAAAAGAATATTCAAATATCTACAAGGAACTCAAGACTTTGGACTATGGTATCCAAAGAATGCAGATCTTACTCTTCATGCATACATTGATGCATATTTGGCTGGAAGTGTTGATGATCGGAAAAGCACTAGTGGTGGTGCATTCTATATGGGGCCCTAGTTAGTATCTTGGTTTAGCAAGAAGCAAAGCTCTATTGCCTTATCTACAGCGGAAGCAGAATATGTGGTTGCCGCATCATGTTGCACTCAACTTCTCTGGATGATACAAACCTTACAAGACTTTCAAATCAAATGTTCACCTCCTATCTCCATTATGTGTGATAATACAATTTCCATTAGTATCTCAAAGAATCCTGTTATGCATTCCAAGACCAAGCACATTCCCATCAAATATCACTTCTTACGTGAACAAGTGTTTGAACAAAAAGTGAAATTGGAGTATGTTTCCTCCAAAGAACAAGTTGCTGATATATTTACCAAACCTATACCCAGGGAAGCGTTCGAATATCTCAGAAAGAAACTGGGAGTAGTCTCTGCCATATAGAGGATCAAGTCTACTTAAATACATAAGATTAAATTGGTTGTGAGGTGCTTTTAGGCATCTTTGAATGCACAGGCTAAGGGGGAGCATTGGTCATATGAAAAGGATGCATTGTTGGTCATATTATGTTTGAAGATGCAGCATGATCTCAGGGGGAGCATGGTCTCTTTGCCATTGATGTCAAAAGGGGAGGAAAAGCAACAAAGGGCTTATATAAGACCATCAGAGGAAGAGTATTTCCATCAATGCCAAAGGGGGCGATTGTTGGAAATGTTGTCATTGATGGAAAAGTAAGTAGCAAAGAAGGAGCATCTGAACAGCAACAAGGAAAAAAGAGAAGCAAGGAGCAGCATTAAACAAGAAGTAGAGATAGTAACAGAGAGATAGCAGAGGCAGCAAAGAGACTAGCAGAAACAGTGAATAGAAGTAGAATACATAGTTGAAGCAGAATTGTCCAGAGACAGAGTAGGAGAAAAGGCCATCGAATAGAAAAGAATAAGTGAATGGTAATCTGTGATAAGGAATAAGTGAATGGTAATCTGTGATAAGTAAGAAATCCATTGAAGGAATTAATGGTTGCAGAGATATGATGAATGTAGCGAAGATTATAATTGTGATGGACCATAGTACAGTGATCAGCTTACAGAATCAAGAACTTGAATGTGCAGTTAGAAGTGGAACTGTGACAGGATAGAACTCTGAACATGCAATGGAAGGTTGATATATTATATATATCATAGCAGAATTGAAGATAGAGTGACATTTTGTTGTGTCGAGGTCAGAAGGCAGCAACCGGTGTAAATAATCTATGTTAAAAGACTCAAATGAAATTGTGAACAAAGCGTTAAACTTAGCAATGGAACTGTAATAAAAGGCAAAACCTTAAAGTGCAACTTAATTATAATAATACATTGAAAAGGCGACGAAACCCTACGTGGAAGAGCGGAACCGTGACCGAGTGAACAGTGAAGGTGGTTTATGGTTTCCATCGCACCGCCTATGCGGAGCAAGCGATATTTCCTGGTTGAGGAGCGATTCCATAGAGTGCTCGACACGCGTCCCTGTACGACTTCACAAAACCGCTTACCACTGCGCACCATCACGTGTTATCGTTCGACCCAGGATGCCCAGCGATATTGATATATACCGTTGATCTGGGAAGATGCCATCGGACGGTGGCTGTGTTCGAAAGGTGCGCGAAGAATAACACAAGTACGACGCGCCATCGCGCGTTGTTGCCCATGCAAGTTGCCCAAGCGATATCCGTCGGATTGGCTGTTGTGGCGTGATGGAACGTGAGCCCTTCGATCAGGTTGATTGTTAGCAATGGGCCCCAGTTTTAAATAATATTGATTAAGCCATCAATTATGCATGTGGGGCCGGATCCAAAGGTCTATTTTAAAAAGGCCATTTGATAAAAGCGCGGATTATTAATATTTAATTATTAAAGGGTGTGAATAATATTTATTTATCAAATTCCACGAATTTGGTAAATAAAATTCCAATAAAAGAAAGTAAAACCATCAGCGACACGTTAATATTACTTAACCTTGGTTATAGTATTAGTTGGCAGAGAAAAAGATTACCTTTGGGACATTTTGTGCATGGAAGAACGAAGATTGGATTTTCAATTTGGATTGGTTCAAATTTTAATATGTACACCATTGGTAGTTGGATGTTTTTGACTCATGGTTTTAGTAAAGGCAAAAACTATATAAGGAGAAGACGATTATTGTACAAAGGGTGTGTATGGTAAAGTTCGTGAATGAATAAATTTCTCTAAGGAATATACGTATGGGCGAAATCTGTTCTTAACTGATAAATCTGAAACTACGATGCACCCATGGATATAATTATCTGACGATGATGAATCTATGGTTTGAACGATGGATGAAATCATGAAGAACTGGTGTGAGTGTACTGAATGAATAAATCTGGTGGCCTGCAAGGTATGTTGTGTGGAAACTGGTGGATCCAGTATGAAAATTGATGAAACGTGGTCCGCAGTGGTGCTGAGGGTTGAAGCCTTCAGTGAGGGGGTTGCAGCTCCCTTCTAGTGGTAGCTGGTAAACGAGAACAGGGGGTTGTAGCTCCCTTCCAGGAAAGGCTGGTAAACGAGAGAAGGTTGTATCCTTCTGCAAGTGGGTTCCTGCGTGCTGGTATAAGTCTGCGCCAACATAAAATTGTAAGAAGTTTTCTTTATAATAAATATTGAAGACTGAGATAACAGCAGCGGTGGTTTTCTCCCAAATTGGGTTTCCACCTTAAATCCTGGTGTTCATATGTGTTGCTTATGTTTGCTGATTTGTTCTATTATTTCTGTTCATGCTTATTGCTTATCTGATGAATAAATGATGCAATGATCTAAGTAAAGACATAATAAGATCTCTGGACATACAAGTTGGATGCAGTAACGTAACATATGGTTTTAAGAGAAAGGAAAACTAAAAAATTGTCAGTTAGCTCTAAATACTGATTCACCCCCTCTCAGTATTTTTCCAACAAAAACATGTTAAATAAACTAATTTTTTGGGAGAATCTTAACAAAAAAACTTAAGAAAACAACATTTTTATTGAATTTTATGTCAAAAAATAATAGCAATCACATGTTTTTTGCAAAAAAAAAGGGTTGCTCTCATAAAATATCAAAGTCTAAACATTACAAGTAAAACTGATTAATAGTTCTAAAAAATAAGCTTTGTTTGCAAGCATAACTTAAACATCATCAACAATATCAACTAATACATCTTCAACATCATCTAGAACAACATTGATGGCTTCTTCCGCAACATTTTCTTAGTCATGCAGCTGAATACGGAAAAGGCAATATGGGACAAAATAATTCTAAGTTATGAAGGTGATGCAAAGGTAAAAAGTGCTAAACTCCAAACTCTCAGAATTCAATATGAGAATCTAAAAATGCATAATGAGGAGAGAATTGCCAATTTATTTTTACGTATTGATGATATTGTAAATCGTATGAGAAATCTGGGAGAAACAATAACCAAATCTATTTTGGTTGAGAAAGTTTTAAGATCACTAACGGCAAAATTTGAGTCAAAAGTTTCTGCTCTTGAAGAAAAGCAGGATCTTCAAAATCTTACTGTGGTGCAACTTCATGGCATACTAACTGCATGTGAAATGAGAAGAAGAGGACCATCTGAAGTAAAAGCGATCTTTAGAACTTCTACGAAAAGGGAAGAGTACGAAAACTTGAAGGATCGGGATATATTTCGAAAGAAATGAGATAAACTTTGTAAAGAAACTTCAACTTGGCACAGGACAGTTCAGAGGTAAGCTTCCTTTCAAATGTTTTGATTGTGGAAGAGTTGGTCATTATGCTGCTAAGTGTCCTTATAAAGAAACACATAAAAAGGGGAAGGAAGTAGAAAAAAGGAATAAGAATCGTTTTAGTACTAGAAAGAGTTACAACACTCATGAAGATAGTGATGGGTTATCTGATAGTGAGGAAGAAGGTGAACAAGATCTTAGACTTCTTATGGCATTTGAAAAAGAATCTAGAGAAGAAAAAGATACTTTTGTGGATGCTCTGGAAGAAAATGATTTTCTTGATGAAAACATTAAACTCAAGATTTTCTTAGAAGAAAGTAAAATAATCATAGAAACTCTGAAAATCAGATTGAAGAAAAGAAGAAACACAATGAGAAATTAGAGTGTGAGGTAGTAAGTCTAAGAAAAGAACTTGAGAAAGTAAAAACTCTGAATCTTAGATTTGCTAAAGGATCTGAAACCTTAGATGAGATTATCAAGGTACAACGTTCTCCTCTTATAAAGACAGGTCTTGGATATATCGGAGAATCTTCTTAGGCTTCAGCACCAAATTATCTAAAAGCAGTTACAGCTGGTTTACAACATGCTACCACTTAGCAAGGGAATAAAGAATCTTTACAGGTAAAGCATGATCATCTCAATTCAAGAACACTAACAGGAATGTCTTTCAAAGAAACACCAATCAACAAGTAAATTCAAGTAGAAGATTTTATGATCGCAAAAATTTCTTCTTTAATGGACAATGTTTCTCATGTCACAATTTTGGTCATAAAGCCGTTCAATGTGTTGCATATAAAACCGTCATGACAAGAGAAGCAAGAAAGAAAAGGATTGATAGTGAAACAAAGAAGAATACTTATAACAAATTTTCTCCTCTTCAAAATGAAGTTGAATGTGCTTATTGAAATAACTTTGGCCATGAAGAATCAGAATGCAGGATCGAAATTAGCAGAAATTTGTTGAATAAATCACTTATTCAATGGAGATTAACCTGATCACACATCAATTTCGAATTGCATGCATAATACAGAATCTCTTCTACAATTAATTGTCACATGCGGAAATAATATAGAAGCAATCACACATCAAATCAATCACACATTAACTCAGTATGTATGGGGAAAGCCTATAGCTGAAAAACCCCCCAGCTATTGTGTATATTATAATGGAGAAATCATGTAACAATCATAGTACAAAAACTCTTTACAAGCTCTCATGCACTACCTCCCATGCTACACACTATCAAGCTAGATCTAGCAAATCACTTGCTCCACTCCTTAGCCACTTGATAGCCAACCTTGATTGCATATTTTAATGCTAGGTGATGGCCTCCTTATATAGATAAACCACCGGCCCTAAACTTTGCGCAATACTCACAGCTTACTCCACCTATCCATGTGTTGCGAAATAAACGGCAGTATAGTCACAACCGATAGCTAACTCTACCCTTTCATCTACCTCTTTCACTGGTCTCCACTGAACTGATCATACACTGTAGTGAACTGATGTGTTCTTGAGTTGAATAATGAGTTACTAATTAATGAATTAAATAATATTTAATTCACTCCACTCATAACTAGTTGATTAGCTAGTTAAACTAATCTCAACCAGTTCAACTAAATTAAACCGAACACAACTCCACTAGCTGTCTCATTAACTCCTCCAAAACACGCACTTGCGAAGTCTAAGCTGAAGTAAACCATGCGAATGCCATCAAACCCTAGGAACCACGTGATTCCTTGTGTCAGTTGCATGAGCCACCTCCATGACTCAAGCGGAAGTGCGCCAAGAGATAAAGTTCTTGTTTATAGTCAAAATATTATTAAGGGTAAATAATATTTGACTTCCATATTTTTAGGAGAGGCAGTCTAAAAATAGCCTGTGACCTAAAAATATGAGTCTCATCTATTTTTACCAACATGTCGCATACTTCAAGAATCTCCAACTGGAATCCCCGAATCATGCTCAGTATGTCTAAAAATAGACATAGTCTAAAAAATAGACTTTGTGCCAAAAATAGCCTGCGGGCCCACTTAATGAAGGCGACTTCTTTCCACTAAGCTCCATCATCTTGTTGCATTCTCAACACTCCCTCTAAACAAGACATGGATTATCTGCAACCCCTATCCTACCTCTGTGGTATTCGAATTTGCTCCTGGTGAGCACCTTCGTCAAGATATCAGCGTCCTGATCCTCCGTGGGAATGTATGAAAGTAACATGATTCTCCGCTGCACACAATCTGCGATATGATGGTACCTGCACGATGCGATATGATGGTACACGATGTCGATGTGTTTGGACCTATCATGAAAAAAGCTGGATTAATGAGAGCTTGATGCAGCTGCAGTTATCACAATAAATCACTGTAGGCTCCAAATGCAACCTGAACAATCCAACGGGGATCTTCCTCATCCAAATAGCCTCGCATGCAGCCAAGCTTGCTGCCATGTACTCGGCCTACGGCCCCAGGCGGAGATTATAGGATCTCTGCTTCTGTTGTGCCGGGAAACTACGGCCGACCCAATGCTGAAAACTCCTCGAGAAGTATCTTCAGGTCAGTTGGACTCCCTCTTGTCTGCATCAGTGAAGCCAGAAAGCTTCGCTCCATCCTCCTGTCTATACCATAGACCATATCCCGATGTGCCTCTGATATAGCGCAATACATGCTTGCCTACCTTCCAAAAGAGCTTGGTAAGCTTAACCATAGCTTGCGAAAGCTGGTTAACTGCATAGCATATATCGGGTCGTGTATTGACTAGATACATAAGCGACCCCACCAACTGTCGATAGACAGTGGCATCCACTACCTCCGCTGAAGTAGCATCCTCCTTCCTCCAACCACCAGGAAGAGGAGTGTCAACAGGCTTGCGGCCTTGCATGTTGAACCTCTCCAGAATCTCCCGGGCATACTTGCCCTGAGAAACAAACAGTCCTCCACTGCGCTGCCAAATCTCCAATCCCAGGAAATAATGAAGGATGCCCCGGTCCTTCATCTCAAACTCTCGTGCAAGATCCTCCTTGCATGAAAGTATCAACTGCTCATCGCCAGTCAAAATCAGATCATCTACATACAGTACGATGATCAACAGCTTCCCCTCCACCACAATCTGGTACAGGTTTGGATTCGCCTCACTCTTGGAGAATCCAAGCCCGGTGAAGTAGCTGTCTATCCGAGTGTACCAAGCACGAGGTGCTTGCTTCAGCCCATACAGTGCTCTCTTGAGTCGGCACACATGCGACTCACTGCTGAAGATCTCAAAACCTTCAGGCTGCTCTATGTACACCTCTTCCTCGATAACTCCATTGAGGAACGCAGTCTTCACATCCATCTGATGAATGTGCCACCCCATCTGCGCTGAGAGAGCAAGGATCGTCCGTATGGAAGAGTACCTTGCGACAGGTGCAAAAGGCTCCTCATAGTCAATCCCCTCGATCTGTGAGAAGCCACGGGCGACAAATCTCGCCTTGTACTTCTCCACACTCCCGTCAGCCGCCTGCTTCACCTTGTAGATCCATCGCGAACCTACAACTGATTTCCCAACGGGTCTTGGGACAATCTCCCATGCACTGTTCCTGATGATCGAATCATATTCTTCGATCATGGCATCAACCCATGCGGGTTCCTCCACAGCTTCCTCAAAAGAGGATGGCTCTGTCACAACACATTGACTCATAAGAGCCATGTATCCAGTGTACCGATCCGGTGACTGTCTCTGTCTGCGCTGTGCTGTCGGTGGTCCTACAACCTTCTCTGCATCCCGAGCCAGTCGCTCAGCTTCTGTAGTGCGCATGCGCCCTCTGATGGTTGGCGCTGCCTGGGTGGTTTCTTCCACCTCCTGAACCTCCTCTTGTGGCTGATCCACATCAGGAAGCTCCTCCTTAGGAACTAACAGCTCCTCATCTGCATGCAAGTGTAGCTCCCTCTCAAGCGAACACTGCATGGCTTTCTCCTCCTGAAATTTTATATCCCGTCGCACAACAGTCTTGCGACTGTCTGGCACATACACTCGATAGTTATGAGGTGTATCGGTGTACCCCACAAATATTCCAACTTCAGCAGTTGGATCCAGCTTCCTTCTTGCATCCTTCGTCACATGCATGTAGACAGGAGATCCGAAAATCCGCAAATGGGAAATATCGGGCCTCTTGCCAGAATAAGCCTCCTCTGGTGTACTCATGCCAAGAACCTTGTGAGGACAACGGTTCTGCACATACACTGCTGTATTGCATGCCTCAGCCCACAAGTGAAGGGGTAGGCCCTGATCATGCAACATCGCACGTGCAGCACCCACGATCGTTCTGTTCTTCCGCTCAGCCACCCCGTTCTGCTGTGGGTTATGGGGTGCGATGAGCTCTCTCCGAATCCCTTCTGCGCTGCAGAACTCCTTGAATTCAGACGAGATGAATTCACCACCGTTATCACTCCTTAGAGCAATCACCTTCTTCCCCGACTCCTTCTCGACCAGTGCTTTAAACTCACAGAACTTCGCGAATGTATCGCTCTTCTTCTGCATGAAGAAGATCCGGCACTTTCGAGAGAAATCATCAACAAAGATCACATAATACTTGTGCTTTGCTGTCGAAGCAACTGAGAAAGGACCACACACGTCTGTGTGAACTCTCTCAAGGATCGTCGTGGCGCGACTATCCTTCTCGTGAAAAGTGGCTTTCACATACTTCCCTAAAGTACACCCCTTGCACTGATCTGACTGCGCAAGGGTGCCCTTAGGAAGTCCAGTAGAAATCTGCTGCAGAATCTTCAAAGCTCCATGGTGAAGATGGCCCAATCTCCTGTGCCATAGTTCGCCCTCATCATCCCGGCTCACCACATCTCCGGCCTTGCATGCCATAGCTGCGCAGTCATCTACCTGCAACTGATAAAGGTTCTGAGTTCGAACCCCTATCTTCCGGGTCTCTCCAGTAGTCTTACTGCGCAGGAAAGCTTTTCCTTCGCTGAAGACCACATCATAATCCTTATCCTCCAACA
Source organism: Pinus albicaulis (assembly GCA_034641835.2). Taxonomy (NCBI): domain Eukaryota; kingdom Viridiplantae; phylum Streptophyta; class Pinopsida; order Pinales; family Pinaceae; genus Pinus; species Pinus albicaulis. The sequence continues at coordinate 1,018,498,228 of CM076575.1, read as the reverse complement.
TCGCTACTGAAATCAGGTTCTTCTTCAATCCAGGTACATGCATGACATCCTTTAAGACAAAGGGTTTACCAGACTCCCTCTGAAAGGATACGGTACCGATACCAGTCGCACTGTATCTACAGTCATCGCCCATCTCGATGTGCATACCCAAATCCTTGTCCTCCAGATCTGAGAACAACTCCCGATCTCCCGTCATATGAAATGACGTACCGCTGTCCAAGAACCACACCGATCCCGGCATACTTGAAACTAAGCATGCAATCAGTGAAACTTTGACAGCCACCCCCACACTTCCCAGCTCATCTCTGCACTGAGTGAACTTCGTGAGGTATTTGGCGATGCTGTCGCCCTTCTCCATTTTGATGTTCCTGAGCTTATCTTTGAGCACCAGCTTCCTTTGGTCGCTCTTCTTCTGGAATAGATCCGTCAAAGCTTTCCACATTAAATATGGAGTAGCCTTTCCATGCAGGCTGGATACAATATGATCCTTGACGCCCTCCAACCGGATCCTTCGACATTTCGCGATCTTCTTTTGCCATGCATCGACCAAAGCTGCATCAGTGGGCTTTGGGACATCCGCATCCACGAACTCCTTCAGACCATTATCTTCTAACACTGCTTCCATTCGATCCTTCCATGCAACATAGTTCGAACTGCCTTCAAGAGCATATTCGAGTCGCAAACCATTGAAAGAAGACATCTTTCAACACCGGCACCAAGAAGAACAACCTTCTGCAAAATTCGAATTCCAACCTCAAAGCTCTATCGCTTCCGATCTATACTTGAAAACAAATTATTTCCAAATCAGAGATTGACTGCAAAGGGCATTCACCAGATCTTTCACCTTACAAGGAAGGATGAGTATTCCGGAGGCTACCTGGCCCGCATGCAGACTCTGTCCGAGGAAATAAGTTTGCAATCACCGTAATAGACTTCGACAATTAACTTCGCTCCGATACCATGTAGAAATTAGCTGAATCAATCACTTATTCAATGAAGATTAACCCGATCATACATCAATTTCGAATTGCATGCATAACACATAACCCTCTTCTACAATTAATTGTCACATGCGGAAAATATATAGAAGCAATCGCACATCAAATCAATCACACATTAACTCAGTATGTATGGGGAAAGCCTATAGCTGAAAACCCCCCAGCTATTGTGTATATTATAATGGAGAAATCATGTAACAATCATAGTACAAAAACTCTTCACAAGCTCTCATGCACTACCTCCCATGCTACACACTATCAAGCTAGATCTAGCAAATCACTTGCTCCAATCCTTAGCCACTTGATAGCCAACCTTGATTGCATGTTTAATGCTAGGTGATGGCCTCCTTATATCCTGTTCATGGAATTTGAAAAAGAATCTAGAGAATAAAAGGATACTTTTGTGGATGCTCTAGAAGAAAAATATTTTCTTGATGAAAACAATCAACTCAAAATTGGCCTAGAAGAGAGTAAAATAATCATAGAAACTCTCAAAAATCAGCTTGAAGAAAAGGAGAAACACAATGAGAAATTAGAGTGTGAAGTAGTAAGTCTAAGAAAATAACTTGAGAAAGTAAAGACTCTGAATCTTAGATTTGCTAAAGGATCTGAAACCTTAGATGAGATTATCAAGGTACAATGTTCTCCCCTTATAAAGACAAGTCTTGGATATATCGGAGAATCTTCTCAGGCTTCAGCACCAAATTATCTAAAAGCAGCTACTGCTGGTATACAACATGCTACCACTTAGCAAGGGAATAAAGAATCTTTGCAAGTAAAGCATGATCATCTCAATTCAAAGAACACTAACAGGAATATCTTTCAAAGAAACACCAATCAACAAGTAAATTCAAGAAGGAGATTTTATGATCGTAGAAATTTCTTCTTCAATGGACAATGTTTCTCATGTCACAATTTTGGTCATAAAGTTGTTCAATGTGTAGAATATAAAACCATCATGACAAGAGAAGCAAGAAAGAAAAGGATTGATATTGAAACAAAGAAGAATACTTATAACAAATTTTCACCTCTTCGAAATGAAGTTGAATGTGCTTATTGCAATAACTTTGGCCATGAAGAATTTGAAAGCAGGAGCAAAGTTTAGCCAAAAGAACATGTTCCTTCAAGCTCCAAAGTATGGAAAAAGAAGGAATTACAGGTTGAAAATTGTGGCATAGCATTATTTTCAGAAGATGAAGAAAACCAATGGTACATTGATAGTGGATGCTCAAGACACATGACAAGTGACAAAGACAAACTTCTAGCATATAGTGCTCTAGAAAAGGAAAAGGATGTTACATTTGGAAATGATACCCCTGCGGTCATTAAGGGAAAAGGGTCTGTTTTTCTAAAAGAAAAGGTGAAAGCTAATGAATTTATGTATGTGGATGGATTAAAGCATAACCTGTTAAGTGTAAGTCAAATGTGTGATCAAGGAATCGAAGTTGTATTTAGTTCAAAAGAATGTGTGGTACGTGATCTTGATACAGGTAAAGCAATTATAAAAGGAAAAAGAACTCCAAGCAACCCGTATGTATTGAAGAGTTGCAAAGAACAATGTTACTTGAGTAAATCTTCAAAAAAATGGCTATGGCATAGAAGGTTGGGGCATCTGAGATTCTCTCAAATCAACAAATCAAGCAGACTTAAAGCTGTTCATGATCTTCCCAATATTACTCTACCTGAAAATATCATATGCAAATCTTGCCAATTCGGTAAGAAAACTAGAGTACAATTTAATGCCAAGGAAGGATCATCAAGTAAGCCTCTTGAACTCCTTCATACTAACATATGTGGACCTATGAAGAAAAATTCACCACATGGTGAAGAATACTATATCTTATTCATTGATGATTTCTCTAGAATGTGTTGGATTGGGTTGATTAAACACAAAGATGAAGCATTTGAGAAATTTCAGATCTTCAAAGCACTGGTTGAAAATGAATTAGATCTAAAAATAAAGTGTCTTAGATTTGATCGAGGAGGAGAATATACATCCAATGAATTCCTTGAATTTTGTGAACAACATGGCATAAAAAGACAGTTTTCTGTAGCTGGCACTCCACAACAGAATGGCGTTGCAGAAAGAATGAACAGAACAATTCAACAAATGGCTAGAGCTATGCTTGATGATTCTGGAACACCTGACACATTTTGGGGAGAAGCAGCACATACAGCAGTAAATATTCTTAACAAGGCACATGTTCATGTAAATAGTGATAAAAATCCATATGAACTCTGGTATGGTAATTCTCCTACTATAAAGCATTTTAGAATTTTTGGAAGCAAATGCTTTATCAAAAATAATGATGAAAAACTTGGCAAGTTTGAACCTAGAGTAGATGAAGGAATATTTCTTGGTTACTCCTCTAGGAGTAAAGCATATAAATGCTACAATAAAAGACTTAGGAAGATTGTTGAATGTATTGATGTTGTTATTGATGAGTCTCCTGCAGCTCCAAAAGAAAAACAAACAACAAATGAAGACGATGATGATGACATATATCCTTCTACATCAAATAGTAATGATACAAACAGTGAACCCAATGAAGAACCCAAAGATGATTTGTCTGAAAAGGCTCCATCCAGATATGTTCAAAATAATCATCCAGAATCTCAAATTTTGGGAGAAAAGGGATCAGGTGTACAAACAAGAAGGACGCTTGTGGGATCTTCTAGCAATCTGGCATTTCTGTCCACTATTTAACCACACATTGTCAGTCAAGCTAGCAAAGATGAATGTTGGATTCAAGCCATGAATGAAGAGCTTGATCAAATTGAAAAGAATCACACTTGGGAATTAGTACCAAGACCTCGTGACAAAAATGTCATTGGAACTAAATGGATATTCAAAAACAAGTTAAATGAGAATGGGGATGTTATAAGAAATAAAGCTAGACTTGTTTGCAAGGGGTATGCTCAACAAGAAGGTATAGACTTTGAAGAAACCTTTGCTCCTGTAGCCGGACTTGAAGCCATAAGAATGTTTCTTGCTTTTTCAAGCTTCCAACAAATCAAAGTTTATCAAATGGATGTTAAATCTGCTTTTCTCAATGGTGATCTAGAAGAAGAAGTTTATATAGAACAACCAGAAGGATTTATTTTTGGAAATGATGAAAAACTTGTTTGTAGACTTAAAAAGGCTCTATATGGTCTCAAACAAGCTCCAAGGGCATGGTACTATCGTCTTGACAAATATCTTCATCAACAATGATTTTCAAAGGGGTCTGTTGATAACAACTTATACACAAAAACTAAAAATGACAAACTATTGATTGTGGTTGTATATGTTGATGATATCATTCTTGGAAGTAATGAAGAGTCTATGAGTCAGAAATTTGCTTCTGATATGCAGCAAGAATTTGAAATGTCTTTACTTGGGGAACTAACATTCTTTCTTGGCTTGCAAGTGCAACAAGCAATAGATGGCATATTCTTATCACAAGCAAAATACCTTAAGCAAATCTTGAAGAAGTATGGCATGGAAGATTGCAAACCTGTAAGTACACCAATGATAACTGGATGTAATCTCAGTTCTAATGATGATTCCCCCACGGTGAATCAACCAGAATATAGATCTATGATAGGAAGTCTACTTTATCTCACTGGGACAAGACCATACATTATGCATGCAATTGGAATTGTGGGGCGATTCCAAGCTAATCCAAAAGAGTCTCACCTTTAGGCTGTCAAAATAATATTCAAATATCTGCAAGGAACTCAAGACTTTGGACTATGGTATCCAAAGAATGCTGATCTCACTCTTCATGCTTACACTGATGTAGATTGGTCTAGAAATGTTGATGATCGAAAAAGCACTAGTGGTGGTGCATTCTTTATGGGGCCCCGGTTAGTATCTTGGTTCAGCAAGAAGCAAAGCTCTATTGCCTTATCTACAGTAGAAGCAGAATATGTGGCTGTCGCATCATGTTGCACTCAACTTCTCTGGATGATGCAAACCTTACAAGACTTTCAAATCAAATGTTCACCTCCTATCTCCATTATGTGTGACAATAAAAGTGCCATCATTATCTCAAAGAATCCTGTTATGCACTCCAAGACCAAGCACATTCCCATCAAATGCCACTTCTTACGTGAACAAGTGCTTGAACAAAAGGTGAAATTGGAGTATTTTTCCTCCAAAGAACAAGTTGTTGATATATTTACCAAACCTCTACCCAGGGAAGCATTCGAGTATCTCAGACATAAAATGGGAGTAGTCTCTGCCATGTAGAAGATCAGATCTACTTAAATACAGAAGATTAAATTGGTTGTAAGGTGCAGTTGGGAATCTCTGAATGCACAGGCTAAGGGGGAGCATTGGTCATATGAAAAGGATGCACAGGTCAAGGGGGAGCATTGGTCAGGATGCATTGTTGGCATTCTAATTATTTTTTGCAGTCTAATCTCACGTTTGAGATCTTGAGAATTCTAATTAATTAAACATTGAATATTATGTTTAAAGATGCAGCATGATCTCAGGGGGAGCATAGTTTTGTTGGTCCAAAGGATGTTGATCAACCCTTTGCCATCGATGTCAAAGGGGGAGGAAAAGCAAAAAGGGGCGGCTTCTGTAAGACAAACAGAAGATAATTATTGCCATCAATGCCAAAGGGAGAGATTGTTGGAAATGTTGTCATTGATGGCAAAATAATTGGCACCTAAACTATCCATAAGGCAAAAGATACAGAAAGGTAGCAGAGGTAGTAGTTGAAACAAAGGAATTGATGCAGTAGCAACAGAGGAATTAGAGACAAAGTAGTGGAGTTGAATCAGCGGTTTTAATACAGTTTGCAAAGAAGATGGCGCAGATTAATGGAGTAGCGGAACCTTGGTGGCGGCAATGGTGGCGCTTCGGTGGCGACACTCTCTTTTGGTGATTGCAGAGGCACCCCTCCGCTGGTTCAAAACTGTCGGGGTGTGCTCCTGCAATAAATCGTGACCGTTGATTTGTGGTCAGCGCCCGATGGGTGGGTCAACTGTGGAGGCACCACTTGGGTTAATTATCGAATTGTTTGTACCCCCGCAGTACCATTGATCTTCCACAGATATAATCGGACGAATACATTCCCTGTGGACAATTATGAATCATAACAAAAGGAAGCGCGTCGGAACCTGGAGTAGAAGGGCAGAACAACGATGAGTGAACAATAAAGGTGGTTTATGGTTTTCATCGCACTACCTATGCGGAGTAAGCGGTATTTGAGGAGTTGGGAGCGATTCCATAAATAACTCGACATGTGGCAAGGAGGACCCATGGAAAACCGCTTGTCACTGTGCACCATCGTGCATTATAGTCCAACCCAGGATGCCCAGCGATATCATTGAGCACCGTTGATCTGGGAAGGGGTCATCGGATGGTCATCATTTGTTGAAGGTGCGCGAATATTAACACAAGTATGGCAGGCCATTGCACGTTAACGTTTCAGCATCGGAGGTCGAGCGATATGCATATACGTCGTTGATCTGGAAGCTAGCTAATCTAATGGTGATCGGACGCTAGACTTGCGTGAAATTTACTTATGGTACCATGCGCGTATTTGATTCGCTATTGACTATATTTGTGGGCTCGGGGTCAAAGGTTTATCATATTATTTGAAAGCGTTAAAATGTGAAAGGTTAACCTTAATCCTAAAGTTAAGTTCTAAAGTATTAAATTAATTATTTAATTACCAAGATCAATGGAACAGTGAGATTTATGGAGACCCCGCTGGATTATCTATTTTGACCCCATCCACGAATACCATTAACAATTGAATGGTTTTGACCCAAGGTTTTAATAAAGGCAAAAACTATATAAGGTGATGAGAATTATGAAGAAGAGTGTGCATGCGAAAGGGTTGGTAATAAACGAATCTCTTTCAGAGATATCTGTATGAATAAACTTTGATATATCTGATTCTATGGTGCACCTATGAATATGATGATTGATCAAGATCTCTAGATAAGATGATGATTAATTCCTGTTTTAATTGACTGATGAAATCATGAAGAACGTATGCATGAGTAAGGGTTATGAATGAATACTTCACTCTGAAGTATATCTGTATGGAATGGGTAATAGATTGCTGAGAGATCTGAATTAAGGATGCACCTCTGAAGAAAATGAATAAATCTGGTGGCCTGCAAGGTATGTTGTGTGGAAGTGGATGAAACGTGGACTGCAGTAGTACTGAGGATCGAAGTCTTCAGTGAGGGGGTTGAAGCTCCCTTCCAGTGGTAACTGGTAAACGAGAGTAGGGGGTTGTAGCTCCCTTCCAGGAGAGGCTGGTAAACGAGAGAAGGTTGTAGCCTTCTTCAGGTGGGTACCTGCATGCTGGTATAAGTCTACGCCAACATAAAATTGTAGAAGTTTTCTTTGTAATATATATTGAAGACTGAGATAACAGCAGCGGTGGTTTTCTCCCGAATTGGGTTTCCACCTTAAATCCTGGTGTTCATATGTGTTGCTTATGTTTGATGGTTTGGTCTATTATTTCTTACTAATCATCTGATAAATAAATGATGTAATGATCTAAGTAAATTCATAATAAAATCTCTAGACATACAAGTTGGATGCAGTAATGTAACATATGGTTTTAAGAGAAAGGAAAACAAAAATTGTCTGTCAGTTCTAAATACTGATTCACCTCCCCCCTCTCAGTATTTTTCCCAACGAGATTTTGAGTCTAATTTTGGTTTCACTTTGAGGGAGAGGTGGCCCCCTACTCTGGACCAAATTCAAAAAAATGCATTGGAAATTGAGGTAAATTTGTCTACAGCAGGAAAGATCAAGCAGAAAGATGAAGCTAGTGATAAAAAGAAATGGAAGGAAGAAGCCAAATATTCAAATCATATTAAATATTCTCATGAACAGAAGTTAGATGAGATTACTAAAGTCATTATAAACATGTCTAACAAATTGGTGAAATTAGAGCTGGATAACAAAAATCCTCCCAAGAAGATCCAGCAAGCTCAAAACAAAAATTTTAATCCTCAATTTAGGAGGCAGCCACTTCAAATTATGCAAAGAGATAAAACGGACCAAGATCAAGTCTATCCACCTTTGTACATTGAATATGAACCAGAAGAAGCAATGGAGGAGACCATTATATTGCAGGAGAACCAATACTCCACTCTGTCTGAGGAGGAGGAAGAAATGGTAATTAATGGGGATGTAATTCTCGAACCTCAAGTTGCATTGAATGATGAATAAATTGATGGATATTGTAGGAAGTTCACAGATTTTATGTAGGCATAGTTACACAAGAAATATGCTCCGATTTCAAGGACACAAGATAATGTGGAGGATCAATCCAAGTAGGAATTTTAGCAACCAACCCCAAAACAAGATGATATGGGTAAGAAGACAGTGAAAATAGTCATAGTGCATCATGGAGAGAGCTCAAGAAATCAGCAAGGTGGCAGGATTCTGCAAAAATAGTACTAGAAACTTGTTACCAGTAAACACAGTGAACAAAGGGAGAAGCCACGAGAAGAAGAGCAGGTAAAAATAGTAAAGGAGGTTAATTAATTTAGTCTTCAAAAAGAATTGGAAAAAATTAAGATTCATATTCCTTTGACTAAATTACAAAGTGTGATTACAAAAAACTAATTTCTGATTTTATAAATTTATCACAAAGAAATGATGCAATTGATATAATCAATCTATAAGAAGAGAGGTCAGTGGTGATGTTTTTTCCTCATGTATAGGAACAGGATAATTCAACTCCTCTATTTTACATTTCCCTTCTGATGCATACTTTTATCCTTCAAAATTGTATGTTAGATTCAGTAGATTCTCATAATTTAATGCCTCTTTTAGTGATGAAGCAACTTAATCTTCATATTACAAAGCCTTATAAGGATTTGTACTCTTTTGACTCAAATAATGTTAAATATGTGGGACTTATTAAGTATTTTAGAAATTCCATGGCTCAGATTCCAACCAAAAGTATTGTGATGTATGTTGTTGTTGCATATATTCCAGCTCGTTTTGGAATGTTTCTCTCTAGGTCCTGGGGGGCTAAGCTAGGAGGAGTGCTGAAACTGGATTTTACCTATGAAACCATTCTAGTTTTTGGTGGAGAGGAAATGAGATTTAATAGGGAAATCACATTTGTAAAATCCATTACAGAGAAGGGTTCAAGTAATTCTCCAGTTTATAGCCAGGAAAAATATAATTTTCCCAATTTCATGTTACAAGTACCGCAAGAAATTTTTGAAGACACGGCAGTACAAGTTCCTTTGGAAACTCAAGGAAAATAAGCACTATCAAGTGTAGTGTGGAAACTGTATTTTGATGGATCATACTCAAAGGAAGGGAGTGGTGTTGGGGTTCTTCTTCTTTCCCCTAAAGGTTGTATTTTTCCCTTTTTTTATAAATTGGAATTTGACTCCACAAATAATATAAAAGATAGCATCGAGCCTATCATAATGAAGTTTGGGATGTAGTTGAAAATTTATTTTCAGCATTTAATATTCATTTCCTACCAAGGGATGGGAACATGTTAGCTGAATCATTGGCAGTAGCAGCTAGCACTTTCAAACCTCCATTAAATCCCAAACTAAGATATCAATTTGAGATCAAAATCAGGCCCTCCATTCCAGATAACATAAAGTATTGGCAAGTTTTTAAGGATAAATAACAGATAAAGAGATTTCTGGAAATGGTAGGGGAATTTTCAAATTTATATATTGATCAAGAATGTGAAACTGAAGAACTTCAGGAAGAAGAAACTAATAATTACTTCACCTTGGAAGGACTTTGTGGGAGGACAAAAAATTATGCAATTGGAAAATAATGTGATCCCCAAAGGTTTCATGTTCCCTTACAAAAGTTTTTTGATGCAAATGATGTTGTTGTAAATGTAAATAAACATAATTGGGAAGAGGATATCGAAGATTGTAATCTTGGGACATAGCAACAGCTGAAATTGGTCACAAAATGGTGAAAGGTATCTTAGCATAATACAAATAGAGGTATGTTTATCTTTTTTAATAATTATGTTGATGTATTTACATGGTCTTACGAAGATCTCAGAACTTATGATACTAATATTATTCAACATAAGATTCCATTGAAGCCAGGAATAAACCCATATAAGAAAAAACTAAGACAAATTGACCCTCTACTCTTACCATCCATATAAAAGGAAGTCAAAAAACTATTGCAAGCAAAAATAATTGTTCACCTCATATTTTCAAATTGGGTATATAATCTGGTACCTATGAGGAAGAAAAATGGAGAAATCAGGTTGTGTATATACTTTCAAAATTTGAATAGAGCCTCATTAAAAGATAATTATCCTCTCCCGAATATGGATCATATTATGCAGAGACTAATAGGGTCTTCCATACATTCTTTGATTGATGGTTTTTCTAGTTATAATCATATTACAGTGCATCCAGAAGACCAAAAGAAGAACACATTCACCACCCCATGGGGAGCTTTCATGTATGCAAAAATTCCATTCGGATAGATGAATGTTGGTGCAAATTTTTAGGGGGCTATGGATATAGCCTTTGTGGGGGGTGTTAGCCACCTATAATAATTTGTCAAAGAAAACAGGTGGCTAAATCTATTCAAGCCTTAAAGTGAAAATTTCCCTTGAAAATTTATCATCCTTGAAGTCTCGTGATGTCCTTATCCTCCAAAAGAATCTTCATTGTTGTTTCCATTGATGAGCCCTATTGTTTTGTGAAAGAAACTGTTTTCAAAAGGCCACTATTTTCTCTTTTTTCACTCCCACAAAATCTCCATTTTCATATTTGTTTCCTTCAAAAGATCCCTCAGAAAACATCCTCATTTAACCTCTAAACCATCCCAAACCCATTTTTAAACCGTATATGTCCCTTTATTTGGTTTGAAAATCCTCCTTTTTTCCTATCGGAACCCCTCATTTGGCTTAAAAATCCCTGCTTTTTGGCCTAAAAACCCATTTTTTACATTAAGGCCTTAAGCCCCTTTCGGCCTTAGCCCTTTCCCCTATTCTCCATATAACCCGCGCTACGACCAAGCGCTAAGGCCTAATCGCAATCGCAAAAAACTCATTCCCTTTGTTCTTTCTCCCCAAATTTCCGATGTGATGAGCCCCTCTCCTCCGATCACCGATTTTATCTGGACCATTGAATCCACAAGAACCAATGGCCAGGATCTCATCGCGCTCCATCCATAGCCCTCCATCATTTCCCCTCCGATTTAATCATGACTGTTGATTTCTCTCGATCCAACGGCCCATGCTGCATCGCACATCGTAAACACAGTCTTCCCTTTTTCTTTTCCCCGATGGTCTGATTCCCCGATTTGATCCTAGCCGTTGAATCCACAAGAACCAATGGTCGAGATTATGTCGTGCTCTGCTCATGAGCCCATCACCCGTGCTCGCCAATTCAATCCTGGCCGTTGATCTCTCATACTGATCTGATAGCCAGTGCTTAATCTCACATCGCAAACTCAAAAAATCTAATACGATGAGCCCTTATCCTCCGATTCGCTGATTTGATCTGGACCATTGAATCCGCAAGAACCAATGACCAGGATCTCATCGCGCTCCGCCCATAAACCTTCACCATCCCGACCTCCGATTAAATCTCCACCGTTGATCAAGTTTGATGGGACGGTCCACATTGCTTCTGCTCGTCAAACCCAGTCCTTCTCATTTCTCCCCCATCGACAGATCTCGATCGTCCGTTCCCAAGATCCAACGGTCAGGATCTAAACCAACGTTCACCCCACAACAAGCCACCTTACGTCACTACCGGGCCCCACCATATGTTCTGCCCGAACACATTGCTACCTATCATGTGCAACCCACTCCGTCCGATTTGACCCTCCAGATCCAACAGTCACTATGTGATATCACGTTTTTTCTGCGCCCAATAATTAACGTCTCAAAATTATGCGAAATGGGTGGTTTCCTTTTTCCACACGTCACTCACTGAGTGGAATCACATTTTTTTTGGGCATTTCCTCTTTCCCCCTTTTTTTTGTGCGAAAACCATTCTGGTTTTCTGCCTTACCGCCCTTTGCAATGTCGTTTCCATTGTTAATCGCTGTCATAGATCTCTGAGATCGGACGGCTCCTATTATATCACAACCCCGTTCATTTTTTTTTCACATATTCTCCCGAATGATTCCATCATGCGATCCCTGCCATTGATTGTTATAATCTAACAGCCCACATTTAATCTCGACCCCGTTCACTCACTTTTCCATCCATTCTCCAAACGAATTCATCGGACAATCTCCACCGTAGATCATCCTCATCTAACGGTCCCAGTTTATCCTCACGCCCAAACCTCCAAAACACCTGTTTAGCTACTCTACCAGGGTTTTTTTCCCTATTTTTCCACTGCGCTCACTTTTTCCCTCATTGCTCCTCCATCCCCACGAGCCTCTAAAGCAGTCCTTCCCCACTCCCACTAGTTTTTATAATGAGGTTTCGTTGTCTTGCAGGTTTCAAAGGTGGTGAATTCACACTGTTTTCACGATCACAGCCATGGTGAAAGACCATTGCAGAGCCGAAGAGAACTGAAGAAGAAATCAAAGAGATTAAAGGGTTAAAGGCATAATATTGAAGATTAAGAAGCATAATCCACAGTCAACACAGATTAAATACAATCATTGATCGTAGCAACACAGAGGAGATATCAGTAGGACATTCCTTTTACTGAAGAAAGTACCAAAATCACTACTACTCATTCTCTATTCTTCATCGAGCTCCAGAGTAGTTACTACTCTGACAAGAAGTCCTAAAAAACTATCAGTGCATTAGTTACAAATCATGGGAGACCTGAAAGGAAAATATTCACCCTTTCTTATCACAAAAGATAAAACAAAGTACTACAGCCAGAAAGTACTTCAAGAACATACCCCTGGAGTTATTATCAATCTGTCGAAGACCCCTAATCCATCTAAAGAGTACTGGAAGTTAATGTAGAGATATGGAATAGAATGGGCTTCGAAAACACTTCTCCCTCTATTTTAATGAATCATTTAAATTCTATCTACCATTACTGTAACTCTTTCACCTATAAGAACTCATGAGAAATACATTGTAAATGTTGGTTGGTTATTAAAAAAAAAAATGATTGTAAGCTTTTTCACTGAGTTAGAGTTCTGTGAGGAGTAGTTGTAAATAGGCTGGGAGATGATTTCTGGATGACATCAAGCTATTGGACAAGGATGTATGTGACTGGTTTTGCTATTCTAATATGACAAGCATGTTCATTAGATCCTGATCTAAATCAGTGGTGATGTGTTCTATCTTTGTTATTGTTTTCCCTCTGTTATACATCATGTTTCATTTTCTATGATAAGAATCAGTAATTTAAGCTTAGGATATAATGCTGCAAGTACCCTAATGCTTCCTGCACTTTTTATCTTTATTTTTTCTGCTACTCGTGTATCTAAGAACAAATTCATCATAATTTAACCAGTATAGAAGTTGGTTTGTCCATGCTTACTGATGTATGAATTTATAGTTTGTTTATTGGATGTTCTTGTTTGGTTTCAGCTGAAATAATTAGGAAACATGGAGATTTAGAGTTAGCCCTGTCCCCTAGATTCCTTTTCTAATAGTTAGCCTTTCTAAGATCCCTTTGGGCCAAATGTAAAAAGCATAGAAGGTTAAAATTATTTCTCTGATCTTAGACATCACTCTGTGTCAAACTTGAATGTTTTCTATTGTCTGAAAGTAGTCAGGAGGACTGCTGGATTGTTGTCTTCGGAGTTAGCCTTATTAGGAGTTTAGATCATAGAGGTTAAGGCATGCCCTGTCCCTAGATTTACTCTGAAGTGGTCACCTTGGAAGGTTTTCCTTGTCATTCCCATTCATTTCCTTATTGTTTCATCTCATAATATCATCATAAAAGATCCTCTGATATAGATGACTAGCCCTTTGAAAGCCTTGGATATTTGAATTGCAAGTAAACCCTTTTATGACCCCATTGCCCAATGGACTTGTGTTCTCTTGAATTATCTCCCCATTTCCAAAAATCCTTCTTTTCTCATCCATTTACCTTGCATTGAACCCTTCTTTCATGTTTCCCAACCAAACAAACAAATCATAAACCCTTGTGCTCTATAACTAGCCTAATACCATAAACTGACTTTAAAGATATATCTTTCTTTACCTTTATAGAGAAATCCCTCTCTGGATCCAGGAGGGCTAGATCCTGAGATCCCAAAGTGGTTTGATGTTGTCTTGTCATTTGGTATTGCCAAATTTTCCAAATCATAGGAACCCCAACATAATGGTGACTCCATTGGGGAATACTATGAGTAGACAGTTATTTTAGACATCTTTGTGAACTCAGAAGACCAATTAGCCTTGATTTGGTTTATATTGTTGATGGTGGACAACAGCCTGCTTCAAAACATTTCAAACCCTCCACCTGGTGACTCCACAGTTCCTAAATGACCAAAAGACTCTACTGGTGATCGGTAGGCCTGCTGATTATCTCTGTTTTCACAAGACTCCACTGGGAGACCAGTTTCATTACAACATCATCCATACTAAAGGAAACACATAGGATTAAGCTTCTCTGTTTAAGGATAGTTTGCATCTTGAATACTGTCATATCTGGCTGCTTCCCTCCTTTCTTGATTTGAAACTTAACATAATGGCTTCAAGAAAAATCCATACCAGCTCTTATCCTGATCCAAATCCCCCTGAAATAGTTGACAATCCAGAAAGAATTCTTTGGAAGTCTCTCACATCTAGGGATCCAACTATTGTCCGACCCATTCATAGAGCTAACTCAGCACCTGAAAACCTTGCAGCTCTATCAAATACCCAAGTTGATTTAGATTTACCAAGTAATTTACCAAGAACTAAGTCATTTAGTGGTATAGACCAGACGGACTTTGAGCCTCCAAGTTCACCACTGCATAGTGATCAATAGATTAGTGATAGAGGAACCCCTCCATCAACACCTCCTGATATCCGCTTCATTCATAACTTGGGTCTTTCTCACCCTAAATCTTCTCAACAGTTTGTTGCTGGTCCAAGCAGTTCTTCCATCCATATAACTGCTGCTCAAGCTAATCCCTTACCTCCACAAAACACTATCATGGCAGCATGGTATGCCCCCCTAGTGTTGCCATAGCTTCTAGTTCCTTTACCAAATGACTATCAGTCTAAAATTCCCTTTTCACTAGAGAAGAATCTACCACAGCTCAACAACATGTAACTAGGATGGAAGATGCATTTGGTTATATGGAAATAGAAGATAATACCATAAAGATGAGAATCTTTGCTCAAAGTTTAGGAGGAGAAGTAATGAAGTGGTTTAAAGGCATAACTCCTAATAGCATCAATGACCTTCCCTCTTTACATCAAGCTTTCATAAAAAAAGGGAAATCAAAAGCAACCCTCTACAAATATTAGCAGAGTATCAGAGTCTTAAAATAAATTAGGGAGAGAGTGTTCATGATTATTCCACAAGGTCTAACAGGGTCTACAACGCTCTTCCACCTCACATGAAACCTCCCCAAGGCATGGCCTTAGTAAAATATACTGAAGGTTTCGATGCTGATATGGCCTATCAACTAAGGGAGAGAGACTATTAAATGCTAGAAGACATGCGGAAGGGAGCTGTAAGTGTAGAAACAAACTTAATTGAAAAAAGAGCTAGGATGAGGTCTAAAAAGAAGGTAACCTGTAGGGAATACACCACAATTTCTACGTCTGATTCCAAATTTGATGATCTAGCCAAAAACATGAATAGGATAGAAAGAATGATGGAGAAAATGGTTGTCCAAGTCAATAATCAGAATAGAAATCAGTCTCGAAACCAGAACCAAAACTTTAGGAGAAACACTCCTCCCAATAGAAAAAGGGATTCTGACCAACAAATCATACCTCCATTCCCAGAAAATTTCCTTGATGAGGATGAGGGAATAATAGAAGAATCGAAGGGAACTATTATAAACAAGATGGAAGTGGATAACCAAGATCACACCTTTTTCACAGAGGACAACCAGACCTCATACACACATTGGAATGAGCAAGGGTTAGAATATGAAGACTATAGGTAAGGATTCAAGAATGCCATCATGCAGGTCCGAGAACAATATGATCTGAGAAGCAAAAAGAACCCAGAATGTTCCAAACCAAAAACCTTTGAAATCACTATTAAGAAAAGACCTGAAAAGACTCCTAAAGGAACTGCTGAAAGCAACAAAACAACAGCTGAAAGTTCTGGAAAAAACAAGGACAAAGACATCCCAACCATGGATAAACCAAGTCAAGAAACCAGAAGCACTAGCATTACAGCTAGTGCTCCTGAAAAAACAGTTTCAACCAATGTACATAGTGAAGATCAACAAGCTGATTTTTCCAATAAAATAGTGACCAACAAAATAGAATTGAACCTCTCAAAGAACCAATCTCCTTTCAATCTGGAAAGTGAGATTGCAAAAATCAAAATTTTTGTCCCTCTCACCGATTTGGCCACCCAAGATGCATATAAATGTCAAATTTTGAAAGCTTTAAACTTAGGAGAGAACAATGACTCTGTTAACTTAAATGATGATCAACCAGCTCTCTTGTTTGGCCCAAAAATTGAAGGGAAATTTCAAGAGGGAGTAGTGCCTCCTTTCTATGTCAGTCTAAATATCCATGAAAAAATCCTACATAATGCTATGCATGACTCAGGGGCTTCACAAAACCTCATGCCAAAAGTGATCATGGAAAAATTAGGCCTAGAGATAACCAGACCATATAAGAATTTCTATTCTTTTGACTCTAGCAGAGTGAAGTGTTTTGCCTGATCAAAGATCTCTGTGTAAATTTGACCCAAATCCCAGCCAAGTGCATGGTAATGGATGTTGTAGTGGCTGATGTACCTCCTAAGTATGGCATCTTGCTATCAAGATCATTGGGTGCCAAGCTACAAGGTACAATGCAAATCGACATGACATATGCCACTATCCCTGTTTTCAGCTAGCTTAGAAGACTATATAGGGAAGCACACATGAAATTTATGGTAAGCAGCCCAGAGAAACCAGAAAATTCCCCTCTTTAATCTGTCCATACAGACCTAGACTCTTTTATCCTTTACAATGATGAGTTTACAAATGAGCAAGAGCTAGAGAATAAAAATTTGAATAGTGGAGTAGAGGCCACAAATATTAACATAATGGTAGCCCTAGATGCAGAGGAAAACAAGAGAGAAACATCTAAACAATCTGCAGAGTTAGAAAATTTGAACCAAGACTGGAAAGAGCAGATTACCCATCAGCCTGCTAACCTCGGGAAACAAGATGATAGTAAAAAGGAAATTGATAATAGATCTGCTAAAAATCCCTTATGGAGAATGAGATTTGATGGGTCTTACACTAAAAGGAATGTAGGAGCTGGGGTATGGTTGCACAATACTGAAAACAATTATGCTGAGAGTCATGCCTTCAAGCTAGATTTCAAATGCACAAACAACATAGCAGAGTATGAAGCCCTCCTCTTAGGACTGCATCTATTGAAAAAACTAGGAGCCTCAGAACTAGTCATCAAACAAATAAATGGAGAGTACACTGCCAAACATCCTAGATTAAGTGCATATAGGAATGATGCCATGGATCTGTTGAAAACATTTGTGGAATATGAGCTTGTGTTTGTCCCTATAAGTCAAAACATACTTGCCAATGAATTGGCTTGTGCTACTAGTTCATGTCAAAAACCACTCAGTGACAAAAAAATCATTGTCCAAACAAAATACAGACCAGCAGTACCGGATAATCAAAAATATTGGTAGGTCTTTGAGGGTGATAAAAAGATAGAGGATTTCTTGCTTTCCAGAAATGAATTTGAATTTCTAAATTCATACTCTAAGCCTGATGAAAACTGCCTAGATAAAGAACACCTTGATGAAGATAAACCATCCCTTATTGCAGAAATAAACATGCTGACCAGAGAATTTGAAAATCAAACAAAGGAATACATGAACACAGATAAAGAAGACATAGAGATAGTGCAGTCCAAAGACAGAAGCATACCCAGAGGACTATCACCCCTTGAGGACCTCTTCGATTTTAATGATGTGGTAAAGAATCCCACTATAGAACCCACTAAATCCGATATTGAAGAATGCAATATAGGCAGCAAAGAGAAGCCTAAAATGATCAAATTATCTAAGACTTTGCCAGCACATATCAAACAGAAATACATTTATTTGTTTAAAGATTTTGTTGATGTTTTTTCTTGGAGTTATGAATATTTGAAAGCCTACAACACAGAGATCATCGAGCATAGTATTCCATTGAAAGAAAACCAGAAACCTTTTAGGCAAAATCTACATAGAATAAACCCTGCACAGTTACCTCTGGTAGAAAAATAAATTAAGAAAATGTATGAGGCCAGAATCATAGTGCCTGTGAGGTTTTCAAATTGGGCATCTAACCTTTTGGCTGTAAGGAAAAAGACATGAGAAATAAGGCTGTGCATTGATTTTAGAAACTTAAACAAAACCTCCTTAAAGGACAACTACCCCTTACCTAAAATGGAACACATCCTACAAAGGGTAGTTGGTTCTAAGAGGATTTCTCTATTAGATGGCTTTTCAGGGTATAATCAGGTCTTCGTACTCCCAAAATATCAACTTAAAACAGGCTTGACTACTCCTTGGGGCACCTTAATGTATGTGAAAATGTCTTTTGGATTAATGAATGTTGGTGCCACCTTTCAAAGAGCCATGGACATTGCATTCTCAGAAGAAATAGGTCACTTCATTATAATTTACCTCGATGACATAACAGTTTATTCCAAAACTGATGAAGAACACCTTAAACATTTGAGAAAAGTCTTTGAGAAATGCAGAAGGTACGGGATATCTTTAAATCCCAAAAATACAGTGTTTGGTCTCTAAGAAGGTAAACTTCTTCGTCATATCATATCTGAAAAGGGGATTAAAATAGACCCAAAAAGGGTTGAGGGAATATTGCAGATTAGCCACCTAAGAAACATCAAGTAATTGAAGTCCTTTATTGGGAAGATTAACTCCTTAAGGAGATTTATACCCAACCTAGCAGAACTCCTTAGAAACATGACAAACATGCTAAAGAAAGAGGTAGGAGTCAAATAGACTCTAGAAGCCAAGAAGTCTTTTGAATTGGTAAAACATGTGCTCACCTGGGCACGAGTTCTCATCAGTCATCTTCTCATTTGCATCAGAACATACTGTGGCTGCTGTCTTGTTATAGAAAATCCCAGAAGGACAATAACAACCAATTGCATTTTTCAGCAAGGCATTAAGAGATGCACCTCTAAAATATAACATCATGGAAAAACAGGCCTATGCTTTGGTAAAGGCCTTAAAAGATTTCAGAGTTTATATCTTACATTCTCATATTATTGCCTTTGTGCCTAACATAGTGGTAAAGGACATTTTGTCACAAGATCCATATGGAAAAAGAGGAAAATGGATTTTTGTGAAACTAGAATATGATTTGGAAATCAAACCCACTAAACTCATCAAAGGTCAAGGCTTAGCACAATTAATGGCTGAATCTAACTTAAAATCCCTTGACATTAATATGGTAGATGCTTTGGATGAACAGGAAGGATTACCAGCTCCCATTGTAGAAGAACAGTTCCAAAACTCATCTTGGTATGCTGATATCTTGTATGTGCTTGTAAATCTTAATGCCCCTCTTGATTTATCTAAAACAAAGGCAAGGTTTTTAAAGTTGAAAGCTAGAAATTATTGCATTTTAAATGAATGTTTATATTGGAAAAATTCCAATGGTTTATTGCTTAAATGTTTGCTTGAAGTTGATGCAGATAGAATCAAGTATGAGTTTCATGAAGGAGAGTGTGGGGGCCATCTCTACTGGAAAACCACTTCCAGTAAAATCCTTAGAGATGGCTATTACTGGCCCACCCTCTTCCAAGATGTCCACAAAATGATAGTTGCCTGCCACAGGTGCCAAATCTTTGAGGGCAAAAGAAAACTCCTTCCTTTACCTTTACAACCAATCACTGTTGAAGCTCCTTTTCAACAGTGGGGCCTAGGCTTCATTGGGGAAATCCATCCTACTTCATTTTCCCAACATAGATGGATACTCATAGCCACTGACTATTTCACCAAATGGATAGAGGCCATCCCTTCTAGGAATGCCACAGACTCAGTTATCATTAAATTCCTTGAAGACCATATCCTATCTAGATTTGGTTGCCCTAGAAAAATTATCACTAACATTGCAGCTGCATTTGGTTCCAAAAAGATGATTGATTTTTTCCACAGGTATCATATTGCACTTGGTCATTCTACTTCTTATTACCCTCAAGGTAATGGGTTAGCAGAATCATCAAACAAGAGTTTGGTGACCATCATAAATAAGCTGCTGGAAGAAAATAAAAAATCATGGCATAGCAAGTTGGTGCATGCTTTATGGGCAGACAGATTGACAACAAAGAAATCCATTGGAATGTCTCCCTATCAGCTAGTTTATGGAGAAGATGTAGTATTCCCTACTAGTTTGGGAGTACCAGTGATAAGATTGGTCCAATAAATATAGTCAGAGGAAGACAAAATGGTAAGGAGGATCAATCAGACCATACATCTCCAGCAGAAAAGGGAAGAAGTCTACAACAGAGCTCAGAAAGTGCAAGAGAACATCAAAAGGTTGTTTGATAAGAGGACAAAGGCCTCTTATCTCAAAATTGTGGACAAGGTCCTAAAATGGGACTCTAGGAGAGAGGATAAGGGTTATCATGATAAGTTTGATATTTTATGGCAAGGCCCTTACATCATTCAATCTGCCATTGGTCCCAATGCATTTTTTCTGGAAGAATTGGATGGTACAGATCTGTTTGGGGATCCTGTCAATGGTAGGATGCTCAAGCACTATTACTGTTGAAGTTCAGTTTAAAGTTTTCACTTCCATTTTAAATACCATTTATCTATTTTGTGTGGAAAACAAAAATAAAAATTATATAAGAAGAAAGGTTCAGACAAGCTCAAATCTTAAACCCGTGAAAGTTCCAAAGGAATGGCTCAAATCAGACCAATACCTGAGTCAGGGAAAGTGAAAGGCCGGTTCTAACATGCTCAAAAATTTAACCAACAAAGAAAGGAAGAAGAAATAGCTCTAACAAGATCAAAACCAGAGCTGAAATGAAGAAAGAAAGGTGACTCTAAAGAGCTCAAAATCCGAGTCACAAGAAGAAGGAAGGATGCTCTTAATTTTAAGAATTACAAGCCTTCACAATTTTGTTTCAATTTCTACAAATTTTTAGTTCATGTGTAGCTTGTCTTTATGCCATGGACCCACAGCAAACCAAACAGTATAATCCTGGTTTTTCTATATTTAAATTTCCGTTTTAGAATGTAGAGAATGAATCTGCCAGACAGTTTAATCCTGGCAGATACTAGTTTAGGTAGAGAAGCTATGAGTCCAACTGTTTAATCTGGTCTCATGGAGAAATAAGGGTATATTTAGATTAGTTTATGCTTTCAATAAAAAATAATGATGAAGAAGGTCTACAAGTATAAATGCACCTTAAAGAAAAATGTTAGGAAAATAGGATGGGTAGGTAGTTGTTTGGGGAAGTATTGCTGCTGATATAATTCTTTCATGTTTGTAGCAGCTGATCAAAGAAGAAAAATATGGTCAAGGATCAGGCCCTAGCCTACTTCCAAAGATCATTTCTGAGATTCTTGACACCTTCAAGAAGATGCCATCCCCATGTGGAACCACTGTTAGCCACCTATAATAATTTGTCAAAGCAAAAAGGTGGCTAAATTTGTTCAAGCCTTAAAGTGAAAATTTCCCTTGAAAATTTATCATCCTTGAAGTCTCGTGATGTCCTTATCCTCCAAAATAATCTTCACTGCTGTTTCCATTGATGAGCCCTATTGTTTTGTGAAAGAAATTGTTTTCAAAAGGCCATTATTTTCTCTTTTTCACTCCCAGAAAATCCCCATTTTCATCTTTGTTTCCTTCAAAACATCCCTCAGAAAACATCCTTGTTTAACCTATAAACCATCCCAAACCCCTTTTTAAACCTTATATGTCCTTTTATTTCGTTTGAAAATCCTCCTTTTTTCCTATTGGAACCCCTCATTTGGGTTAAAAATCCCTCTTTTTTTGGCCTAAAAACCCATTTTTTACATTAAGGCCTTAAGCCCCTTTCGGCCTTAGACCTAGCCCCTCTTCTCCATATAACCCGCGTTATGACCAAGTTTTAAGGCCTAATCGAAATCACAAAAAACTCATTCCCTTTGTTCTTTCTCCCTGAATTTCTAATGTGATGAGCCCCTCTCCTCCGATCGCCGATTTGATATGGACTGTTGAATCCACAAGAACCAACGCCTAGGATCTCATCGCGCTCCATCCATATCCCTCTGTCATTTCCCCTCCGATTTAATCCTGACCGTTGATCTCTCTCGATCCAATGGCCCACGCTGCATCGCGCATCGCAAACACAATATTCCCTTTTTCTTTCCCCCGATGGCCTGATTCCCTGATTTGATCCTGGCGGTTGAATCCACAAGAACCAACAGCTGAGATTGTGTCTCACTCCGCTCATGAGCCCATCACCCACGCCCACCAATTCAATCCTGACTGTTGATCTCTCATATCGATCCGACAACTAGTGCTTAATTGCACATTGCAAACTCAAAAACTCCGATGCGATGAGCCCTTCTCCTCCGATCCGCCGATTTGATCTGGACCGTTGAATCCAGAAGAACCAATGACCAGGTCCTCATCGCGCTCCACCCATAACCCTTCACCATCCCGACCTCCGATTAAATCTCCACCATTGATCAAGTTTGATCGGACAGTCCACATTACTTCTGCTCGTCAAACCCCCCCCCCCCCCCCCTTCTCATTTCTCCCCCATCGACAGATCTCGACCGTCTGTTTCGAAGATCCAGTGGTCAGGATCTAAACCGTCATTCACCCCATGATAAGCCACCTTACGTCACTATCAGGCCCCACCATATGTTCCACCCACACACGTTGCTGCCTATTGCGTGCAACCTGCTCCGTCCGATCTGACCCTCCAGATCTGACGGTCGCTCTATGATATTGCATTTTTTCTGCGCCCAAGAGTTAAAATCTCAAAATTATGCGAAATGGGTGGTTTTATTTTTCCACACGTCACTCACTGAGTGGAATCAATTTTTTTTTGGGCATTTCCGCTTTCCCCCTTTTTGTTGCACGAAAACCATTCCGGTTTTTCGCCTTACCACCCTCCACAACGTCATTTCCATTGTTAATCGCTGTCGTAGATCTCTGAGATTAGACGAATCCTATTATATCACAATCCCATTCATTTTTTTTCACCTATTCTCCCAAATGATTCCATCAGGAGATCCCCACCATTGATTTTTCTAATCTAAGGGACCACATTTAATCTCGACGCCGTTCACTCACTTTTCCATCCATTCTGCAAACGATTTCATCGGAAAATATCCACCGTAGATCATCCTGATCTAACGGTCCCAGTTTATCCTCACGCCCAAACCTCCAAAACAACTGGTTAGTTGCTCTGCCAGGTTTTTTTCCCCATTTTTCCGCTACGCTCACTTTTTCCCTCATTGCTCCTCCATCCCTGCGAGCCTCTGAAGCAGTCCTTCCCCAGTCCCGCTGGATTTTATAATGAGTTTTCGTTGTTTTGGAAGTTTCAAAGGTTGTGAATTCACACTGTTTTCACAGTCATTCCCATGGTGAAAGACCATCGCAGAGCTGAAGAGCACTGAAGAAGAAATCAAAGAGATTAAAGGGTTAAAGGAATAATATTGAAGATTAAGAAGCATAATCCACAGTCAGCACAGATTAAATACAATCATTGATCATAGCAGCATAAAGAATATATCAGCAGGACATTCCTTTTACTGAAGAAAGGACCAAAATCACTACTACCCATTCTCTATTCTTCATCGAGCTCCAGAGTAGTTACTACTCTAACAAGAAGTCCTAAAAAATTGTCAGTGCATTAGTTAAAAAGCATGGGAGACCTGAAAGGAAAATGTTCACCCTTTCTTATCACAGAAGATAAAACAGAGTAATATAGCTAGAAATTACTTCAAGAACATACCCCTGGATTTATTATCAATCTGTCGAAGACCCCTAATCCATCTAAAGAGTACTGAAAGTTAATGTAGAGATATGGAATAGAATGGGCTTCGAAAACACTTCTCCCTCTATTTTAATGAATCATTTAAATCCTATCTACCATTACTGTCACTCTTTCACCTATAAGAACTCATGAGAAATACATTGTAAATGTTGGTTGGTTATTATAAAACAAAACACTGATTGTAAGTTGTTTCACTGAGTTAGAGTTCTGTGAGTAGTAGTTGTAAATAGGTTGGGAGATGATTTCTGGATGATATCAAGCTATTGGACAAGGATTTATGTGACTGGTTTTGCTCTTGTAATATGACAAGCATGTTCATTGGATCCTGATCTAAATCAGTGGTGATGTGTTCTATCTTTGTTATTGTTTTCCCTCTGTTATACATCATGTTTCATTTTTTCTAATAAGAATTAGTAATTTTAGCTTAGGATATACTGCTGCAAGTACCCTAATTCTTCTTGCAGTTTCTTATCTTTATGTTTTCTGTTATTCATGTATCTAAGATCAAATTCAACATAATTTAACCAATACAGAAGTTGGTTTGTCTATGCTTACTGATGTATGAATTTAGAGTTTGTTTATTGGATGTTCTTGTTTAGTTTCAGCTAAAAGAATTAGGGAATAGGGATATTTAGAGTTAGCCCTATCCCCTAGATTCCTTTTCTAAGATTTAGCCTTTCTAAGATCCCTTTGGGCTGAATGTCAAAAGCAGATAAGCTTAAAAGTCTTTCTCTGATCTTAGACTTCACTCTATGTCAAACTTGATTTTTTTCTATTGTCTGAAAGTAGTCAGGAGGACTGCTGGATTGTTGTCTTCGGAGTTAGCCTCATTAGGATTTTAGATCATAGAGGTTAAGGCATGCCCTGTCCCTAGATTTACTCCAAAGTGGTCACCTTGGAAGGTTTTCCTTGTCATTTCCATTCATTTCCTTATTGTTTCATCTCATACTATCATCTTAAAAGATCCTCTGATATAGATGACTAGCCCTTTGAAAGCCTTGGATATTGAATTGCAAGTAAACCCTTTCATGAACCCACTACCCAATTGACTTGTGTTCTCTTGAATTATCTCCCCATTTCCAAAAATCTTTCTTTCCTCATCCCTTTACCTTGCATTGAACCCTTCTTTCATGTTTCCCAACCAAACAAACAAATCATAAACCCATGTGCTCTATAAATAGCCTAATACCATAAAATGAATTTAAAGATATATCTTTCTTTACCTTAATAGAGAGATCCCTCTCTGGATCCAGGAGGGCTAGATCCTTAGATCCCAAAATGGTTTGATGTTGTCTTGTCATTTGGTATTGCCAAATCTGCCAAATCACAGGAACCCCAACAACAAGTATTTTATTATTCCAATATATATATATATATATATATATATATATATATATATATATATATATATATATATATATATATATATATATGCTACAAGTGCTTTATTATTCATGCGTAGTATTTCGTAATATATAAAAAGTTCAATTAAATTCTTTAAAATGTGTGATCATTTTTTAAACTTACAAATTATTTCACATGACATGATTTATCTCGAGCAATAATGATGAATGTTCATAATTCTCATTTCTTAAATAATACTAAATTTACCTTGAATTACTTAACTGTAATAGTTTGTAACTACATACATACTCTTTCGGATATTGTTTTGTTAACTAATATCAAATTTATTCTGTTAAAAAGAAAATGTATACATATATTTAATTACCTAATTGTAGCTAAAAAAATATTACATGTTTTTTACTTTAGAATCATAAACAATTTTCATACTATATGATGTCAAACTTACTCAGCTTTTTATCAAAGTTTTTCACTACATAATTTTAGCTTTTATTATTTTTTATTTTTTTTTCAATTCCAAACAAAAATTAAAAAATAAGAAACCCACTAAATCCTTACTGTAGATTATAGTTTTACAAAATTGACACCATGTGATTAACAATAGAGAGTAAGTTAAGACAACCCTAAGAGGTTTTTTGTACAAGTTTTATCATAACCTTTCCCTCCATCCAATATATATTGTAGACTCTTATGAAGAGAGAGTGTAGTTCATGTAGTAATTGCATTACTTATAACATATTTTTTATCCTTTGTATAAGCTATTATATATACAATTCTATCACATTTCCCTCAGGTGTTACTTATATGGTGACTGTGTGATGATGGTTTCTTTAGACACTTGATTAGTATTGTGGAAGAACTTTGAGTATATCATTAAGGATTGTGAGTAATTCATGTAGCAATTTCATTGCTTATGAAATATTTTTATATCATTTGGATAAGCTATTGTATATACAATTATACTATGATATGTATACACATTCCCCCCAAGTGTTACCATATGGTGATTGTTGTCTAATTGTTGATATTTAGAGAAATATAATCAAGTGATTGATGGTTTTCAAACATCAATGTTACTGTTACCACTCTAGTAATTTCTAAATATTGTGGGCTCTCTTAGATTTTTCAGTTTTAAGAAAACTAGGGGTAACCACAAACCTACTTTGGAAATTCAGGATCTAGCCTTCCTAAATTTCAGAGAGGGCTCTCTCCTTCAGATTTAACTTTGTTTTTGTTTAATATTTTAGGCTAGGTATGATTAGGAAATTAGTTTTTTGTTTGAAAGTTTGGTGGGAAATAATATTACTTGGAGACAAATTAAAGAGGGATCTACCAGTCCATTGGGCTATGGAGTCAAGATGTAGCAAGAAAAACTGGAAGGCAAGGCCAAAAGGATGCTAATGTACTCAGGGCAAGGTAGATAACCCTCAGATATTTGAATAGTTTGATTTGATGAGATGGTTTGCTTTTGGGATAAAGGGCTGTAAAGGATCCTCTGATCCGGAAATAAGAGGAAGGAGGCAGGGGTTAAATGGGACTAGGAGCAATTAAGGATTCCTAAGTCCGGAAATTGGCAGAAAATAATGAAATGATCAAGTAGTTAAGATAGGGATATTTTACACTAATCCTGAAATAATATTCCTAATTAATCATTCAGATTTGAATAACATATATGAAATGAATAAAACTTCAGAAAAGGACACAATGATAATAAGAAATCACTTTACTCATTGGCTTATCACATGAATCCTGAGTTATGAAGTCCAGCTGGTTCTTGTCGAGATTGTTGCTATGAAATTAACACATGAGCCTCCAAAGCACCAACAAAATTGTCTATAATAATCTCAGCAACTTTATTCCACACTAAACACTTCATAAACTGAAGTATTTATACAATATGTTTATTACAAAATATCCTATAGAATTCTAGGAATAACTCTTGGAAAATAAAATATCTTAACACACTAAGAGGGCCAGCTGCTTAACAACTTAGCAATTTGTCCTCTTATCTAGAAAAAATAGAACTGACATCATCTAATCCAAACAGTTTGTTGACTAGGTGTGCATGCTTGCTGACATATTTGGAAGATATTTTTTTATGTATTGCTTGACTGATACTCTTTCACTTTTCATCCTTTAATGCAATTTTTCCTCTTGATACTCTCTCACACTACTTCCTTGTTACTTTTACTACTGTAAGATAGAAAAAATTACAATAGTACAAATTTTTGATTGATTTCTTCTCAGATACTCTTTGACTCTGTTGATCAATCTGATACACTTTCACTACAACATTTACCTTTTAACAGCTGTAAAAGGAAAATTTTACTGTGGTAAAAACAATCAATTTTCTGTTTATATCACTTGATTGTCATATTTGAATTTCGTTTTTACTTTTACTACTGTAAAAGAGATTATCAGCAGTAAAAAGTTTAAAATCAAATTAGTTGCTTTTCTTCTCAATCTTCACTACTTTACCTGTATTTTCTGTTGTTCTACTCCATTGTTGTTATAAGAAATCTATGAATTCCTGCCATTGTTGATCACCTGGTATTTTTATGCTTTTCAACTTTCGGTAACTTTCATCAACATCAGTATACTTTGAGAAATTTGGTTTGATAATGAAAATATGTTTGATTTCATTCTGTAGAAAAACTAAGTTCTCGAAGTACTCCAATACAACTTTACCAGTTGGAGAACCTTGTGGCAAAGGCTTATTTATTTTTTCTTTGGCATGGAGTTTGATCTTCTTGTCATAATCTGTTTGAACCATTAGTTTTTCATTAAAGCCATGGATGTCTGGGAGGCCTTCTTTTCTCAATACTGTGTATTGTGCCAAAAACTTTGTTATTGACAACTCCATGGTCTTGCACTAGATGAGTAATAGGTACAACATAATTGGGAAAATTAGACTCCCAAATAGGTATATCATTTTTATTTTTATCTGGAAATTTGTCATAATGCCAATTATGAATATCAAGCCAATTAAATGCTACTGCTGCATCAGCAATATTGTAATCCAAATCTGTTAAAGGATTGCTTTCTTCAGTAGAAACAGGTGGTTGAAGAGGTCTGACAACTTCAGTTGAATTAGCTGTTAAAGCAGGAGTACACTTATTAATATTTGATGATTCAAGCTTTGGAAGCTTGGCTGAGATAGATTTTGGGGCTTTGCGACCTCTAGATTTGGGTGTAACTTTCTTCTTTGTCATTTCTGGGGATAAATAAGCAAGATTAAACTGTTTTCTATAGTTAATTTTGACTCAAAGGGCAATTGAGAAAATCTGGGACAAATTTGGGAATCGAAGCAAGGGTTTTAGGGTAGAGAACACAGGTTTTCTGGGTGCAGAGGACTGAACAAAAGGATTTTTGGCTTTCTATGTTCTCTTTAGATTTTTTTTTTTAAACTGTGGAAATTGTCTGAAAATAATCTAGAATTGCTTTAAAATAGAGTTTTATTCAAATGGAAAATTCTGAGAAAAAATTGCGACGGTTTGACCTGTTTTCTCAAGATTTGGGCACACTAGAATTGGCAATTTTATTCTCTGTTCTATAGTCCAATTGGTTTTAATTTTCCTTTGAATTTGTGAATTTGTAGGTTGGAATACTGAAAATTACCTCTACAGGTATTTTGGCGGTCAAGAAGAGTTTCTGGTTGTATCAGCTTCAAAATGGATGCTATGACTTAGTGGAAAGCGTCAAGAGTCCTTTAAATGTAGTCACTATGGTGAAATTTCTCTTCAAGGGAAGAAATTGGCTAGAAAAGGTTTAAATTTCATTCACAGAGTCTAGGCATATTTTCTTACCAGGCAAGGATAAAATAATACATAAAATGGTAAAAACCTAAGGTTTAAACCTTCAATATTTATCATTATGTGTATCATTTATTGCAGGTCTCAATCAATGGCGGGAGGTTGTTTTCAGCTTTCGAATGCGAAAACCGGAAGATGTTTTCACGTTGGTCTCCGGTGGTAAGTAGTTTTGAGCATTTGGAACACAATCGAATAGAAATTAGACACATAGCAATGGGCGGTTTAGGAAAACTACTTTTATCGCGTGATTTTCATCAAAATTTGGGCGATCACTTTTGGCGTGTGATATGGAATGCGGACCTTTAGATCTGGACGAATGATGTGAATGGTTCAGATTTTTTTCAAAGTTGCGGGGAAAGGAAAGGTGGGACCAGGGCTTTAACATGAGTAGTTGATCTAATAGAAAAGGATCAACAGTCTACTTTTAACGCGATGAGGAATAGTGGGGCATGAGGCCAATTTATTGCGTTGGATTTGAATGGTTAGATTAGAAAGGTTTTGATGATTGGACGGTTGTGGATGAATGCGGGGGCGCTGGATATATATATATATATATATATATATAAAGAGTTTATATATATGGTAGAATGTATGGGGGAGGGCTAATGCATTATGCAAAGGTGTGATGTATTTAAACTTTGGTTAAAAAAACAATA
Source organism: Pinus albicaulis (assembly GCA_034641835.2). Classification (NCBI taxonomy): domain Eukaryota; kingdom Viridiplantae; phylum Streptophyta; class Pinopsida; order Pinales; family Pinaceae; genus Pinus; species Pinus albicaulis. The sequence goes on along the minus strand of CM076575.1, from coordinate 1,018,468,331 downwards.
CATAAAGCATCGGTAAAGGTTTTTTATTTTTCATTTGATACATCACATTCCGAAGACTTTTCCTTTGTATTTTATTATATAGTTATTTTAAACCAATTAGGCTAAATAACTATAGGGGGATCGGGATATTTCATTATTGATAGTTTTTATGTCAAAGGGATATTTTAGGGTTTTAATTTTAAACATGTGCATAATAACTTTGACATAAAAAGATTATAATAAGGGGTTTTTTGGGATAATTAATAGAAAGGGAGTTATATTAATAGGACTAGGAATTTTTATAAGGATTTAATAAATAAGTTAGGTGTTAATATGACTAAAGGGAAAATGAATACTCAAAACACATAAATATAACTAAGGCAAGTGAAAATTTAAAGCAAAGCTTTATTATCATAACTTAATCACTTTTGCTTAGTATATAATGTCTTCTAAGGGTTTTTATGCTTCATGAGATGTAGGAAGTTTATCAAATGGGGCTTAAGCATAATTAAGTAAAAATGAGGTCTTTACTTATAAAATTGCATGGTGATGAATGCATGAGTGGTAGATGATGAAAATTTGGGATTAACATAGAAATTTAACACCTTCAACTAGCCAGTCATTGAACCTTGGGTCTGGTCCCAACAGAAGTCAGAGAAATGCTCTGAGCCTCTTTGAATGATATTTTAGAATGTCCAATATCTATAGGGAAAGGGAAATTAGTTATTGTAGCCTAGTGAAATATATTTACAATGCTTTTCCCACCTTCTTCTACCTACCGATTCTATAGTTCAACATTTTTTCTTCCATTTATGCAGGTGCATTTGAGCTAGCAACCTTTAAAACATTTTTTCTTTTGAAAGCAGTAAAACTATCTAATTCTAACTTATTTCATTCAAGGACCTAGATTAAACTGTTGGGTTCCTTTTATTCTTTACCTAACTACTGAATTGTTTGGATTAAACTGTCTGACAATCTTTTATTCTCTATCTAAAACAAGTAAATTGGAACATGATAAGTCAAGATTGAACAATTCAACTCATCATAGATTATGTCATTTATTGACACTCTGCCATAATCAACTGCAAAAGTAAAAAGTAGTGGCATTTAGACTTGCACACATTCATGTTTTATTCATCTTTTTTCTTTGGGGTATCTTATTTTTTCTAATTCCTTTGATCTTTCTTTTAGGACTTTTACCCCCTTTTTTCTTTTTCTATTTTTTTATTTTTACAAATATGGGAATACAACTTGCAGAAGGAAAAGTATGTACATATTTACAAGACTATCATTAGTCAATTCAAAATTATGAATCCTATATTTATAGGTCCCTAATAGTTACTATGATGACCTTTTATCTTAGGATGACTCCTTAGTGCTGAGATTCGATCTGCATGAAGAAGATGCATAGATCACTTCACAGGAAAACCCTTTTGCCTATTGATAGTATGCGGTAGTTTTATGAATGGACTTCTTATATTGTCCTCACTGTCATAATATTCTAGCAGGCTTAACTTTTTTTATAAGGCTATGTACAAGTTATACATATTATGTAGTAAGAAATGTTCTTTAATAATAACAAATACTGAAAGGGGAAATGATCTCAATACAACCGTATAGATATACAATGTCTCATGATATTCTTCTCATTTGGTGACACATGGAAATTTCAATACCAAAAATATTTGACATTGTCTCTCACATTATACGAAAGTCTATCTTGATAAGGTTTCATATATATATTAGCCCAACATGCAAGTTCATCATTCTCATGTTATTGAATCCTAATTTTTTAATGCCACCCTAAAATTTCCCTTAATGTTTTGTACATTCTTGTTTTCATTGATATCAACCTATTTGATGTAGTTCCTTTTCCAGCAACACCTGTCAATAATGCCATACTAGCACTTATGCCATATTGAGATTCATATTTTGCAATTTTTCCACGGGATGATGTCATAGTTCTTGACATCAACTCATCTACCTTCACCTCTTTGGAATTTCTAATGCCCAATAATTGCACTATATTTCTTAGATATTTGTGCATTAAAAATATATTTAAGAATTAAGCTTGTGCTATGATAGATATACCTTGAAAAATATTTTTGATCACCCAATTTACTTTATCTTGAACTGTTCATTCATGAATTAGTGGCCTCATTTCTTCAATTCTTGTTTATTCTATATTATCTACAAAATTGTCTTTTATGGCCTCATTTCTTCAATTTTAGTTGATTCTATATTATCTTGAAAATTATCATCAAAGACAATTTCTTGCAACTTCTGATTAATGTCCATGTTTTTCTACGTGTGGTATGATCTTGTTGTAGGTAAGATGTTGTCCCTACATAAAAAGAAATTATATCTTTTAATTTTTAATTTGAACTACATAGAAAAAAATTAAAATATTAAAATGGTGACTTCATTTGTGTGGTCAATATTCTCGTTGGCAAGTTCCTCTACATCTCTCATTTCCTCATCATTTCTAGGTACATCCACATCTCTTTAAAGCTATTTTTTTTGTACCTATACATCTCCTTCATGATCTCTATTTTGTACCTCCACATTCCTGTAGGCTCTCTATTTTCCTTTAACGGTCTTCTCTTTTGTAGTAGATCATCATTTTTTTTTTCATTTAAATTTAAATACATTTTGTAATATATTTTTTCACTAGTATATCAAATATATATATATATATATATATATATATATATATATATATATATATATCAACAACTAAAATTTTGAATTAAAAATTCTAAGTAGGTGCAGGGTTTTTTATATTGATGCTTCACACTATACTACAGTTGGAGGTAAGGAAGACTAGGACCCCTTTACTTAATTTGCCCTAATGTGTTAAATATCTAGCCAATTCACCAAATCCATTTAGTTCCAACTTAGTCTTGTTTTCCAAAAAAATAATATTATTATCATCAAATATATATCTTAAAAATAGACAATTATTATTATATATAATTATAAAATAATATTTTTAAAAAATAATGTTGAAATTTGATTGTGAAAGTGGTCCTTTTTTTAATGATATAACTAGTAATTCTATTATCCCTTTTTATTTTTTTAACGATTCAATTAAGATTAATAGTGTATGTTGTCATCAGAAGATTTTTTTATTTTTCATGTCAATTACCTTTTATAACTCTAGAAGGTTCTTAGTATTATCTTTGTCTTTAATAAATGGAACTCAATTATATATTTAAAAAGATGATTAGGTAAGACAATTTTAGGATTATAATATTTTTGTTTGTCGAAGTTGGCAATGTGGATGTTTATTTACCTAAATTTGGCTCCCATGTTCGATACCTCCCCATGGGGTTTGAAGATAATAGGTAATGGAAATTGAACGATATATAAAACAAATAACTGATACATCAAAAAATCAGTTATATATATTATAATAGTTTTCACTTGAGTAATCTTTCAATTTGGCATTCAATTTTTTATTAATAAAGTTGTTTTACTTAGTAGAGAGTACGATAATTTTGTAATCAAATAATAGGAGAAAACATATTCGCAATATAATTTATTTGAATAAATAGATGTGTGTAAAATATTTTAATAAGAAACCAGATTTGTAATTATAAAATATAAAACTATAACTTAAATTTGTGATTTAATTACTTTGTATTTTTTTTTCTTATGTATATAGAGAAAGACTAAACCAAGTTTGGAGTTAATAAAATAAGCCATAACATAAAGAACAATATCTCCCTCTAAAAATGTCTCCATATTAAAATGACATTCACTTTCTTTTATACCAAGACTATTGTTTTTCATATACAATTTCTGACAAGCATGCAATTGGTGCTTGGATATGTAGATGAACTTGGAGTAAAATGTATTTTTGTTAATAAAAATTCCTTTTATTTACATCTATGGTCGATCGATTGTACTTGAATGTATTTAAAATATCTTATTTGAGTTACATGTTCATTTCATGCTTGTTTTGGAGGATTATTAATCACCAAAGGATTTTCACTCCCAATTTCCTATTTCGATATCTATAACAAAATTTTTATATATGTGAACAAATTTTATTGGTTTACATATATGTTTTCACCCACAATTGTCTATTTCAATATCTATAACAAAATTTTCTCGTTGATAACTCTTATCATCAATATCTTTGAAACCTCCACGACCTACTTTCATGGAAGAAAAAATTGCCTTTCATTCCTTCATGATGGCTCCTTCTATACAACAACTTATTTCTTCTATGCTACTCTTTCCTATGCTATTACCTTACAAAGTTTCTTTTACAACATATAATACAATTACTAATTATTAAAATATTATATTTTATTAAAAAATATAAGTGTTTTATGTTTTATATGAAACTTGTAAAATCCAAGTCTTATGAATAAGACTTTAAACTACTACTTACAATCTTTATTAGATGAGAACAAAATAATCATTATAACGTATAGACTCGGGTGTAAAAATAAAACACGGAAGAAAGTTTTAACGAAGAAATATTTTTTTGTACAAGGACATTGAAAATCCTTTAATTCTAGGTCCACGAATGCGCACCAATTATAACTTACACGCATTTCTAAACACTAATTTCTACTTTGATTTTTTTTAAAGATAACTTTCTATAATTTTATGTTTGATTTTTTTATTTTTATTTTTTACATAAGAATTTAATGATTTGATTACACGATGATATTTACAATTTTTTATATAAATTTAGAGTTGTATTTAGTAAAAGTTTTTCGATTTTTATTTTTATTTTTTTATATATATTTTCTCTAAAATTTAACAAAAATTTATTCAAATCACAAACATAATAAATAATCTCTACCTAATCAAAATATCATAAAGTTTTTTAAGATATTAAATTCATATGTGTTGTCAAAAAAAAAATTTACAACTAAAAATTTCACTCTAAAATTTTATTTAATTTCAATTTAACATTAAAATGTACAAAACAGATAAAGTAGTCTTGACCCACCATTTCAAGATGCCACGCATGGTGTGGATACAAATTCTCTTTTTACAATTATTATGTTACAATGTGTGGCAAATAAATGTCTTATGATCTATTTTTATTTATTTTTAAATTTTCTTGTATTTCTATATAGATCCCCTCCATTGAGCACCGAAAAGTGCAAAACGGACAAGATGATGTTTATTCGCCATACAAGCATACCATCAGTGTTCTGGATAAATATTTCATTAATCATTATTCTGTTACAATGTGTGGTCAATAATGTTTTTCTAGTCTTTTAATTATCTATTTTGAACAATTCATATCAATATTCAACTTATGTTACTAAGAGTTGGTGGTTTTCTGCATGGTTTGACGCAACCCACCAATTCTTAATAATGATTGATGAAGGTTTCATAACTCAAGATAAGAAGGTTTGTCATTTGCATTTCCACTGAAGTCTTTATTTAGAAAACCCCTGGTCGATATTCAATTTTGTCATGGAAAAACCTATCGATTCACATTAGCAACTGATGATAGATTTCGCTTTTGCATATTCTTTTCTTGGAAGAATTCATTCAAGCACTTCATATTCGTTTAATAAACTTTGCTTAACTATGGATTATGTTTTTGTTTTATTCAAAAAGACTTCTTAACCATATTCTATTCTCTTGACCCAAAATTAGTGAGTATCATGTTTTTGTTTCTATTCAAAAGACTTCTTAACCATATTCTATTCTCTTGACCCAAAATTCAGTTAGTATCATGTTTTTGTTTTTATTCAAAATACTTCTTAACCATATTCTATTCTCTTGACCCAAAATTCAGTTAGTATCATAAGAGTGATTTAATCAATTTAGATTTATTTAATTCTGGATTTAACATGAATTTAGAGATTAATTTTTTTCAAAAGCAAACTTTTTTTAGAGTGTAAAATACAATGTGTAAATAAATTGATGAGTACATAAATTAGTTAACATAAAGATTCAAATTAATTAAAAAAATGTTGTTGAAATATTTTTGAAAAATATAAATTTTAAACCTCTTAATTACACATTTTTTTCTAATTTTAATTTCTTTATATAAAATTATACAATATCATATAAAGCTATGAACAACTAACTAAACATATAGTATATTAATTTTTATTTTTTACTATAGTCCATATTAATTTTCCATTTAAAAATAATTTATTTTTAATTTACAAATATTGAACATGAATAAACAATCAAATTTACAATAAAATAAACATCTAAACTCAATAAATATTACTTTATTTAAAACACATTATATTAGTATTCTACTTTTCTTTGGCCCAAAGTCACCCATTCATAATGGCTAAAGATAAAGCTTTCTTCTTATTTAAAATACTTGATAATGTTATTCAACACTCAACCAACCCATTCATAATAAAGGTCGTCTTAATTGGAGCCATCCATTTCAAATTTGAGCTCCTTATACTAGTGAATTTAATTCATTTTACCTTTAAAAAATTTCCTATATGAAATATAATAGATCGATAACCTTATAAATACTTTCTAATTATTAAACAAATGTTTAAAATTAGTATAAATAAAATATTAATATAAGTATTTTTAGTAAAATATTTTATGTTTAATATTTTTTATAGTTTTATATTAACAATTAACATTATTAATAAATTTGATTCAGGTAGATATTGGTGGCCACTCGCTTATTCCATTTGGGGCCTACCATTGTTTTTTTTCAGTTTTTCAGTTTCCTTAATTATGGCACAGTTTACTATTTTTAACAGTTTTTCGGGTCCTGAACTTCCAAAGTCGTTTTGAGGCCTTAAACGACATTTTTTGGGCATCACGATTCAGGTGAATATTATTTTGTTCCAAAATAAATATTCGTGGTCAGCGGTTGTATTCCTCGTATAGATCTTTCTAACGATGTGTCATGTGTGTCAAACGGAGATAGTATGACAAAGTTACGACCCCGGGAAATTGATGTACCAATTTACCCCGACGTGACCCATATTCTGGCCTTTCATCTCCTATGGTTAAATTTTTGGATGTTTAGGGTTCTCCATTGTTTCTCAATAATATATAGGCCTTCGAGCTTTATTGTAACATAGAGTTCATAGGCTTGTAGCCACCACATCTCTTCTCAGAAATAAGCTACCAGTGCCCTAGCTAGTTTATTTCCATTATGTCTGTAAGCAAATTTCAGCTCTTTGATATTAATGAAATGAAGTGTTATTTCCTCTACACCTTTATATTTTTTATTATATGTATTCTGTTGTTCTCCTGCATAAATCTAGATCAAAATTTTACTTTCAAATTTTCATATGTTAAATCTTCCTTATTTTTATGTTTTAAAATTATAATCAACATTTTATTACTGCATGAACTATAAATATAGTATTTTACCAACCTTTATAACAATGCATTATATTTTTGTGAACATATATTTTATGAAGATTCCTCATTTCTCTTTACTTTTTGTGCACTTATGAAGAGTCATATATTAATTTTCATTAAGTATTAAAGATTTAATTTTACTTTTGTATGATATATATATATATATATATATATATATATATATATATATATATATATATATATATATATATATATATATATATTTGTGTGTATAATTAAATGTTTTACTAAAAACATCCTTTATGGCGTCTTAAAATATCTTTATTTTCAAGAGTTATCTATTTTCCTTTTTTCTTCACATCTTTAAATTATTTTCTATTAACAAAAATTGTTCCCAATATAATCTCCTTATACTCTCCTTCTATGGCATACTCCCCTTTTATGGCATTGAACTCGAAGCTCTTCCTAGGTTTTTTTATGTGAATAGTAATCACTGGTTTCTTTACAACGATTGGAAAATGTTTGGGAATCCATATTACGAGAAATGTATTAGTATGCTTTTGGCGATTAATGCCTTTGAGTATTCGTGAGAACGTCGGATAAAAAATATTCAAATTGCATAATTTTCTAATTAAGTTCATGTCTAAATATGGTCACTTTATCCTTTATAGGGACTTAAATACCATATAACCCCAATTCCTAATGAAATTTAAAGACTTAAATACCATATAACCCCAATTCCTAATGAAATTTAAATCCTTGTTTGGCTATCCTTATCCATTATTGTCATAGGGGGAGGATACGAACATATAAACCATTTAACAACGAACAAGGGGCATGTCAAATCTATGACACATTTGGAGTGGCATGAAAGAGAATAGAAGAAAAATTGATTTCGTTGAAAGATTTTTTGGGGAAGACCATATTACTCATGAGTTTCTTTAAATGGATTAGATTCATCGCTATTTCTCATAGAAAAACATTGCTCCTCACGTTGACGTCTTGAAAAATCTATTTTTTGGTCTAATAACAAATGGTTGCAAACCTTGCACCCTTAGCAGGGGCAATGCGGGAAATCCTTCACATATTTCCTCATCATCTATGCACGATATTTTTATGGTCAATCAATCAATCCACATGCCCACTAGAGTACGCAATTATGAGAATACTAAGTTTTGTGTCATTGAGGTTATTTTATTGGAGTAAACACAACCATGTAATTTCATGGATGAACAATATGCTCTATGATTTTAGTTATATGGAAGAAGAGAGCAACTTGAGGGGGTTATTCATCTAGTTAATATTTATATAAATGAAATTTATATTCGAATGGGAGATATTATCGATTTAGAGGTATACGATATCTCTAAGCTCTAAAATAAAGGTGGAAAAAACATGTAGAAATTTTAAAAGGGGAGCGTTTCTATGTCTTAGTTACTCCAAAGATAATGAGTAGGAGATTTTTTAAAAAATTTTATTCATGATAACTTCTTCTTTAAAGAAATAAATAAAGAAAGGAATGTGAAAGCAAACAGAATAATGATAACACATTAAAATAACCATATACAACACTTAATATCATTAGGATAATAGATGAACGAAGACATTTAGAAAATAGAACCTATCTTGAAATCTGAGATAAATTGATAAAATTCAAATTAAACATAAAGTCTAATGGAAATCAAGTTTCTAGTAAAGAATATTTTACATGAACAAAGTTTCAAATGTAAATGATAAATAGAAATTAACTAAAATAGTTGTAAAAACAAATAGAAGAACTACACATTAGAGTCGAGAATTTGAACTTGCATGTAGGCCTAGCAGAATCAAGCTCTATTCAGTTCCTTTAGAAAAATAACTCCTTCCTTAGCATTCATTTCTTACTTTTATAACTGCCAATGTAGTTGATGTATTTACTCTAGTTAACTATTTTCTAATGGTTGAAGAGGTTCACTTTGTCTTATTTCCATTTGTAACTTGTTGTTGATGATCTAGTCTTGAAACTACTATTCAAAATGGAATTGGTGTAGATTTGATAAATATTGGTTGATCAACCTCCTCTGGTTAGGATCTCAAAGTTGATGAAATTATTAATAATGGCCTTTTGTTTCCCATGTGGGAGATAACCAATTACCACCTAGCCTCATATGTAATAGGATATTCCTATATATTTTTGACACTAATGTCTAACTCCATGTATATATGATATGTTAGAATTGGTAATTCCTTTCATACTTTTGTGATGGTAACTAGAACAGTAAAGTCAAACTACAAACTTTCAAAAATCATTTTACTCGTAATTCCACCGGTAATGTCTACGAAATTATCTTTGATCATTTCCATTCTTTTATAAAGCTTCTTCATATATATTCTTTGGGTAATTCCACCCATATGGAATCATTGGGGAAATAATCCTAGCTTAATACATTTAGAGAAATTATTCCTGACTTATTGGGAAAGCTTTCAACTTCTTTGCATTTCACATGTGCTACAGAGATCAAACCACTTTTTTTCTTTACAGAAATCAATTCCATGATAAGCACAACCCTAAAATTAATATTTAGTATCTTTAAATTATTAGTCAATTTGCTATTAATAAATTTAATGACATCTTCAACTACTTCTACTTTATTTCACACTTGGTCATAAGTGATTTTTATCTTCACGGTCATATTTTTTCTACAATTCCTCTATCAATGAGGATTGCAAAATAATATTTAAACATATTCATAGTAGATTTAATTTAATCCCAAATGAAATTTCTTGCACCCAAAAATAACGTTTGAGCATCCAAATTATGAATTAAACTCCTATTTATTTCCTAATCGATCATTCTTAAGTGTGATATTTATTTATCCTTTTGAGCCATGTAAAAATGATTTTGATATATGAATTTATTTAATTTATCCAATAATGTTTGTAGGTATGAAATATTTAATACCTTATCTTAGCATTCATCATGCAACTGAGATATTTTCCAATTTGACTTAATAAGTTGTTCTTAGTCATATCCTTGTCCAATAGTTTTAATTCAAGGATGACCCTTTGTTCTTGCAACCTTTCTACAAGGGTTGTAGCTACTTCTTATTTTAATTATTTTATTGTTCTTTCATATTTTCCCTTGGTTTCAATGAGAGCTTTGGCTTGGTTCTCCAATATAGTTTTATTTCTCAAATTCACTATTTCTCTTTTCTAGCTATGCTCATTTTCTGAAATATTAAGTGTA
>CM076575.1:1018329722-1018457730 GCA_034641835.2 Pinus albicaulis | reverse complement strand
CAGTAACTAAAGTACTTGGGTGGAGAACCTTCCACCTTTACACCAATAAACAATCTTCAAAGCTCTAGCATCCTTTGGAGTAGCCATCACTATGGAGCATTGTTTTTCTGAGGTTCCTTTCCATTACCTCTTTGTTTTGCAGCTGAGATAACAGAACTTGTGCCTTTATGACTAGCAGAAAATTGAAGGTACCAATCATCTACATGTTTAGTCCAACTTGTTGCTAGTGCAATGAGCCGAATGTTCTTCTCAAGCTGCAAAAAAAAAAGTCAAACACCCAACATGTTCATACTGTTCCTTTACATTGACAATTACAGGATACACAATTCCATATTCAAGAAAAATGCTATGAAATAATACATAATATGCAACATTGCTGACAAGAGAAGCACATGTTTTCCTAAATAAAAATATTGTAAGAAAATTTGACTTATTGAGAAGATATCAACCCAAGAAATTATTTTGTTTTTAGGACACTTTCTGCACTAAGAGTGAAAATTCTTATCTCTTCTACAAATGGTGCACAAAATCATTCTAAGAGGTTAGCTCAACCAGTTATTGCCAAAGTTGTTGGCCATTATACTAGTTTAGTGCTAGTAGGTGTCTAGTTCAAATCCACCAAGGTGAGTTGCACTAGTCTACACCAACAGGTTTACTAGAGATGTCATCTACGAATATGGGGAAGAATCATTTGGACTTCCCCAAGAGGTGTTCCTTAGAAAAGAATTGGTGTATGGACTCATCTTAGAGAATGAAAATTTTCTTTAGAAATCTCTTTGAAGGACTGGAAACATCAAGCATGTTTGTTTACTTTTCTTCATTGAAGATTTGATTTAAAGCTCGCTTTGCTCCTCCTTCAATGGTTCTGTTACATTTTGGGAGAGGTAAATACCAAGTAGTACTTTATCTTTCTATATCTTATCTACTATGATCATAGTTTTAAAAATCAGAACTGATTGCTTGTGTAACCATGATTCCAACCAAAACTAGATCAAACTACGATAGAACCGGGTTTAATAAATTAGAATTGGATAAAATACATAAAATAATTAATTTTTAATGACAAAAAAAATTTAAGATTATAAACCATGATTCCAAACCATTAGAGACAAAATATAGAAAGTCTTCTCATCTATATACCATGTAAGGGTGCATATATCAAAATGGCACCAAGTGAAATACATATCAATGATATCATCGACAAAATACATAACTAATAAGGCTCTAAAGGGTTTCTAGAGTCCAAAAAAAATGCTGCAATGAGGCTTTTAATGGCCTCCAAAGTCCAAAAACAATGCTACAACTCGAGCTATTGGGCCTGTAGTGGTCCCAAACTATATAAGCACAAAACAAACAAGATAAGTAGTTGTAGAGTACTGAAACAGACAATGAAGAAACATTGTCCTTCATTTCATCGAAGGAGATAAAGACCTGTTGGAAAAAATTGAGCCTCTTTTGAGAGCTGATCTACTTCTTGATTTAATTTTCCAAAAAAAAGAATAAAATAAATGACTTTGAACAGCTGGAATATCTCCTTCAAATGATCATCTGCAGGCCCAATATCAATATCTTGAAGTTGTCTGTTTCTTTCTATCCAATTGGTAACCACTAACATTCAATACCTCCAATATTATTGCAACCCTTTATATGGGACTCAAACTCTGCTTAAAACCCTGGCTTGCCCATTATACCGGACTATACATTAAATGCCCACATTCTCCATTTTACTCTCCAAGACAACTAACTAATTTTTTAGATTCAAGACCAAACCAACTTTGATCACTTAATTTGTACACTTAGGACAAAAAGCTCATTAGTAATTTGTTTTGTCTAATTAGACAAAGTCACATTTGATCATGGGCTAAAATTTGATGCAACAATATAAAGGTAGTAAGGTATACTTTAGCTGAATTTTTCTTTCTGTTAAAAGTGAACTTCTGCAGTTCTTAATTGAAGATCTTCTCCATTGGGTTTTCTCACTTTTAATTTTTACCCCACAGCATAAGCTAGGTAGAGGACACTGAGACAAAGTCTAGCAGTTCATGGAAATTACAGGAACAAGGTAGTTTGATTGATTGTGGTTTTTATGTTCTCTCTTTGGAATGTGGATTTCATTTCCTTCCATGTGGATGCGTTGTTTAAAATTTAATGTTAATGTTGTACAAGTTAATGTTTATAACATCATTATGTGTTATGAGAATCCGTTGCTTGTTAATTATAACTTGTTATGCATGAATACATTCATAATGACGGTTTGTTTTGATGGATGGGTATCTTAGTTAGTAGATCACCAACTAGAAATTGTTAGAGTCTTGAATGACACAAGTATCACCTTGCAAGAATTCCTTTGAGAGGGTGTTGAGAATGATTTTCTCTATGGCTATTAGTTTAGAGTGATGACAATGAAATGCCTCAACAATGTGAACTTGACTCAAATGAAAAGGAAAACACATAAAAAAAAATTCAAGAGAAGAAAGTACAAAGGGTGAAACCATATTTATCAAGCACAATTTTACATTTAGTTGTATAAGTAATTAATAAAATGGAGGTAGAAGGAAATGGCCAGCAATGATGCCTCTACTCGTAATGCTAACGCAGTTTGACAAAGGATGAAATCATTTTATCAAGAAAAATTTTATATTTAGATGTATAGGTGATTAATAGAATGGAGGTTGAAGAAAAATTCCAGCAAAGATGCCTCCACTCGTAATGCTAATTCAGTTTGACAAAAAGGGAGGTCTCTTGTACTAATCAAGGCCTTGGTGAGATGAAGGTTGGGAAAATTGTCCCAACTCGCTACAATAATGAATTTATAAACATGACTTCGTAATCATGGCCTTTCAACATAACTTTATGACCCCTTATACTACTTAAGAAGCAAGCTATGTTTTTTGAACAAATAACTCCTTTGACTCTATGTGCTTTCATAACAGTGCTAATAAGAGAAAAAACACTAAGCAATAAAATAGACTAAAGGACAAAATAGGACTTCACTTCAAAATTGAAGTTCATTCTTTTTCTCTCCATTGTTCTTGAGCATCCTGCTCAAGAAAAAACTTATATCAAATGCTGGCCTTAGTTTTGCAGCTATATTTGTAGATTCATTGTTATCTAGAGTTGATCGTATGATACCATTGTGGAGTTGATTGGCACTGCAGAGGATGTTGGTGCTACTTGTCGTTGGGTGTATGCTCTTCGCATTTCCATGGGCCAATTCAGAGTGGGTTCTTATAATATTTAGGTAGACATGTAGAAATTTTTGCTAGCTGGCAGCTCACTGCAGTTTCAATGTTTTTGCATAAATTTGATTCCCACAGTCCCAAACTAGTAAGTCTGATGTAAAACTTTTGAATGCAATTTATTTGAAACACATTTGAGTTACCTCTACCATTTAGTTTCAGCTGATATGTGCAATAAATGCAAGCACACACTCAGAACAAATACACAATATTTTTGGTCTAATGACCCTGGAAAAAAATTTCACACTTGCAAAGGGAAGGTGGCACATTACTTAGTCATCTTACTAAATTTGGAACATATCCTTGTAGGGTAAATTTGTGGAGTCACTTCTTACTATTCTTGAAGGTGAATACTTATTTATTCCATGGAGTTTTGGCATTGTCAAACCCATATTTCGCCCTTTTCTCCCTGGATTTGTTTTGTTTGAGGTTGCCCGCTTACTATTTTGGGATTTGACTACTTCATTTTGCAAATTCAACCATGGAGTTGGTTGCTTGGGATTTACTCATGTGAGGCTGGTGGAAGATTAATTAATTCATTGTTGTTAACTCTTTCCTTGGACAAGTCTTGAGGAATTGTAACTACCTCAAAGATTATGTATTTATTTATTGAGGTAGTTGCACTGTAGCACATTGGAGAAAGAGTCCATTACAAATCTTTCTACTTTGAAAAAGTTTGAGGCTTTACCAAGCCTTTCTTGAGGAGCACTCCATCTAGTTGATATAGTATTTTGGGGATGCAGTTGGACCCAAATGCTATGGAACAGATGGTTTTAAGCTTCTAATATAGAAGACCTAAAAATGAAAGCATTCCAAGAAAATCTATATTTTAGATATTTTTATATTCCCAAATGTGTTATAATTTGAAAGAAAGGTTGAGAAGGTTCAATCAAGCCAGGGGCCTAAAAGAACTGTCCCACAAGACCACTACTTACACAATTTGGGACAACAGAAAGAATGTTTTATTTTATGAAACAATCCCACTTTATGTGGGCCAAAACGTTGCAAGCAGTATTAAGCATTGCACCTCGCCAAATAAATGCATTCAAGGTCTTAACCTTTCATTTCCAAAGGATTTCCTTTCAGAAATAGCCTCTCTCAGCCTATCAATGCTTTTGAAGACAAATTATGGATAGCCCAATCAATAAATTAGTAATGAGGTTCAGATTACATTCAATGTGTTGTGGTTCAAAACCGCTACTATGTAGGTCCTCACCAGCTTGAATCCTTCAATGACCTTTTTTTCAGCCACAACTAACATGGCCCATTATTAATTTAAACAAGTTAAAACTGTATAACTTGCCATAAAATCATCAGTGTAACAAAATAATCCCAGCGTCCATATAAATCCAGACATGAAGGGTAAAAGGTAGGCAAAAAATCAGGAACGGAACTTAAATCTGAGCTTCCTGGAATACTCCCATCATCATCCCAGTTTCCTATCTGTATTATGGGAAATTAATGTTGAAAGAAAAATCAGAGTTTGAGGCCGACTTGAATCATGTTTTCATCTTGTTTTAAGTTACCAGATAGGTACCAGCCACTAGGCGAAGTTTAAGTGCATATACTCCCTCATATATTATTGACAAGCCTAACTTGTTTGCCATCTCTGCAACCTTGGATAAATGCTCAAGATTGAAAAAAACACCCCAAGGATTATTGGGATTGACAAGAACGATTACTACTATGTTCATCTTAGCTACTGTTTCAAGGTGTTCTAAATTAACTTCCCAATACCTTTCTGTAATTAAAATTATATTTCCTAGCTTCAATGACATTGTATGCCAGCAATGCTTCATAAAGTGGATACCTTGGTCTTGGCAACAAAATGTTTGCATCTTTACAGCCCTAGACTACAATAGCTACATCCATGGCTTTTATACAACCACAGGTTAATTGGACATCATCTATAGCTAGCTGGTATGGAATGTCAGGGGAGAGATACCTTGCCAATGCCACTTGTCCTCACTCTAGACCCATTTTGTAATAGTCTGTTATAGACAATATTTTAATTTCTTGCACGTATTTCATGGGGATCCACTCTTTGTGGATATTGCTAATTTTGCTTGAGCAACTCTTCCCTATGAAGTGTGTGACAGTTAGCATAGTGGTTTGTTACATTAGAAAAGGGTCCATTCTGGGCACTTTTCTTAGTAGTAGAGGACATCTTGGACGTGAAAGGGTCCATTCTGGGCACTTTTCTTGGAAGCAGAGGACATTATGGAAATGAAGCTATTTGTCAAGATATTCAATTTGTTATATTCATGAGTATGGAACATAAAGAAGTATCAAGACCTTGAGTATGGACCACCTACTTCTCTTTAAGGGTATCCATTAGTTTTAATTTTAGAAGAAATGATAATTGGGAGCAAAGTATCATAGAACCAATACTGCTCTAAGAGTATGACTGGACCATTAAGGAGCAAAAACACTTGAATTGCAACATGGTGTGATTCGTATCTTTGGCTAAGATAAACTACATATGATTTTGAAGTCCATTGGAGCAACTTCAACCCTTACACTAGTCCGACCCATTTTTACCAAATACGAATAACTGAACACTGAAGGATAATATAATATGAGAGCAAAGGAAACCAACAATATAAATTCTGGAGCAATCTGGGCATTTGCACACAAAGATATACCTGCCAGGCTGCCACATCTCCAACTTTGTTATATTCATGAGTATGGAACATAAAGAAGTATCAAGACCTTGAGCATGGAGCACCTACTTCTCTTTAAGGGTATCCATTAGTTTTAATGTTAGAAGAAATGATAATTGGGAGCAAAGTATCATAGAACCAATACTGCTCTGAAGACTGAGAGTATGACTGGACTGTTAAGGAGCAAAAACACTTGAATTGCAACATGGTGTGATTCGTATCTTTGGCTAAGAATAAACTGCATATGCTTTCGAAGCCCACTGGAGCAACTTCAACCCTTACACTAGTCCAACTCATTTGTACCAAATACGAATAACTGAACACTGAAGGATAATATAATCTGAGAGCAAAGGAAACCAACAATATAAATTCTGGAGCAATCTGGGCATTTGCACACAAAGATATACCTGCCAGGCTGCCACATCTCCAATGGCAAAGGAACTTCTACTCATATCATTTATTTTGGTAATTATCTCTAGTGATGCCCCTGTGCATGGAGAACCTAAATTCAGTAGATTAGGAATGCTATAATAATTCAGAGAAGTTGGGCATGATTTTTGTAAGGATAAACCATAGATACCAGGCTTCTGAAGTCTTGAGAACTACAAGTAGAACCACAGAGTAGGTATATTAGTATTAAGTTATAAAACCGTTGTCCTAAAAAGAAGGATGTCCCTCAATCTGGGGTTCTCTTTGGCATTGGAGAATGTGCCAATGTGTCATTTGCTGCCATGGGTTCTCATCTCCTTAGAACTCCTACAAAATGTACATGTTAACCATGCCGAAGGGCTCCACACACTAATTGTCTTCATAGTGGAGCACTCTAAATAAGGCTAACAAACTCCATCAAACTTGTAATAGATACACAACTCAAAGTGGGAGTACTGCTAAAAGATACTCGTGTAGATACGTGCCAGGTAGATCAAGGGTTGTTAAGACAACTCCATTTTTTGGTAGGGAGTCCATGGCTTGTCTACAAGCACAGGTTAAGTGGACATCATCTACAGCTAGCTGGTAAGGAAGGTCAGGAGAGAGATACCTTGCCAATGCCACTTGTCCTCACTCTAGACCGATTCTGTAATAGATTGTTATAGATGTTAAACAAGGTTGTCATTGATGTCAATATAACATTAATGGGATGGCAAATATTCTTGTGATGCATAATATGATGATGTCCTTGCTCATGGTGACAAGTCCCTCTTGTTTGATAAGGATGTCATTAATGAATATGACAAGCTATTAATGATGCCATTATGATGTCAAGCCACTAAGAAGAAGTCTTTTCCTAGATGCTTGAACTAACCATGAACTAGAAATGATGATGACGTTATTACTCTTGATGAAGAAGCCTAGAACTCAGATGATGTCCTTACCCTTGATATTGAACGACTATACATGAATGACCACACTTGATGACGTCATAGGTGATGGCACTTGATGAAGGTCTTAATGACATGGACAATGATTGGAGACAGACATGAAGGACTTGGAAATCTCCTAATGGCAAATTAATAAAAGCTGCACTATGGTCGGTGACATATCACTGCACTATTATTGGATGGCATGGATATCCTACATGATCCTATGATGATGAAGAAGCCAAACAATGGAGAAGCCATACTATCCCAAACATTCCTCATGCTGTCCCAAAAATTTTATGCATAAAATTTAAGGACAGTCACAAAGAAAAATAATTTTTGCCACCTTAGAGGCATCTTTTCTTAATGGGACCTAGACCATCTTAAAGAGTATTTTTCCTCTTTCCAATGAGCTCTTACTTGGCCCGAAACTCCGAATAGTTTGGGAGATATAGATTTTACAAGTTAAGGGTATTTATCTGGTCCTTGAGCCAACCTGTGTTAAGGCCTCTCATGTCGGCCTCAATTCCAAAGGACGTGTCCCTTCATTCCAGTGTCAAATTCATATAAATGCAAGCACCGTCTGTCATTTATCTCACCAAATTTCGGTCAAGGGACAGCACAGCGAGGACAGGAATCTTTTGGTTTGGGTTAAGGACAGCATTATTTGTCAATTGAAGCAGACTGCTGTAGGACACCTCCGCAGGCAGCAACATAACTTCTTTTCAACTGTAATAAGCCTAAGATAATTGTTAAAAAGGCACAACACTATGTGAACTAGCTCGAACTTGATGTTGAAGGTAGTGAAGTGTCAGATTAGGTCATGTCTTCAGCTCGGACCTGTGATAACTTGCGAACAATAAGCTCTGATTAGCTGTCTTGATACCTTGACCTGTGTGTAAAAAGACCAGAAATTGCAGCTTGGAGGCTCAGACCACAGTCCTGTAGCTGCTTCTTACAAGAGCTCAGACCTGTGTTAGTCACTTGAGAAGGCTAAGCTTAGGACTGGTGGGCAGTGTGTTATATCATACTTGTAAGACCTTGGACTTGAAAAGGGACAGTCTTTTGTAGCATTGCAAAGGCTAGAAACAGAGATATACACCTTGGAAACAACACAACTCAGATCTCTTGGAATCTTAACAAGCTCGGACTTACAACTGTGACAGTGCTAAGTGTGATAGTGAAGGCTCTTCATGCCCTAACATAAACAACAATCTCAGACTCGGTAAATTGGTGGAAGACTTGAGATAATTCACCTGTTAGATATACTTGTGATACAACTGTATATCGTTGACCCAGCTTTACATCAAGGTTTGAAGGCTCAAGTCCACTTTAGGCTCGGACATCAAAACAGGGACCACATGCTTGGATTTCAGTCCTATGAAGAATAATGAATGAGCATTAATGAACAGTGAACTTGAAAGGGTGTACAAGTGAAGAAGATCTTGACAGTGGGCATATTAGAGCAGATTGTTGACCAAATATTGAAGTATTTGGAGCGCCATGTGAAGACACTCTTGAAGCACCTTGTGAACACTTTCTTGGGGAGTTCTTGAAGAAGCCTTTGAAGAGGCTTAGAGCAGGTGTAGAACTTGGGATGGAAATTGAAGACACCTTGAAGGTCGTGGAGATAATGTTGAAGACCAGGACGCATTAGTCATCATGAAGTAACCTTGGAGATCTTTGTTTTGGGTACCATGAAGAACAATGGAGACACCTTCTTAGGAGCAACTCTTCCCTAAGAAGTGTGTGAAAGTTAGCATAGAGGTTTGCTACATTAGAAAAGGGTCCATTCTGGGCACTTTTCTTAGTAGTAGAGGACATCCTGGACTTGAAAGGGTCCATTCTGGGCACTTTTCTTGGTAGCAGAGGACATCCTGGAAATGAAGCTATTTGTCAAGATATTCCCTTTGTTATATTCATGAGTATGGAACATAAAGAAGTATCAAGACCTTTAGTATGGAGCACCTACTTCTCTTTAAGGGTATTCATCAGTTTTCATGTTAGATGAAATGATACTTGGGAGCACTTTGGCAAAGGATCATCGAACCAATACTGCTCTAAGAGTATGACTGGATTGTTAAGGAGCAAAAACACTTGAATTGCAACATGGTGTGACTCGTGTCTTTGGATAAGAATCAAGTGCAAATGCTTTTGAAAGCCACTGGAGCAACTTCAACCCTTACACCAGCATAGATCCATCTAAAACATGGATCTAACATGAGCCGAAAGGGATCAAATTCCTTTTGTTGCAAACTTATTTTAGAATACAAAAATTTGTTATTGTTTAAATTTCACTTTTGATTGTTATAGAGATTACATAACATGTGTATTAAAACATTTTATATTAATTCAAATTAAATTATTTTATTCATAACTCACATTGGATATTTGATTCTATCATACATTAAAATATTTTCTTTTAACATTTTTTTCTATATATAGATTTATATAAAGTTGATATCACTTATTAAAATATTTTTTAAAAACATAAGGTTTAAACATCTTACTCACATATTTTTTTTTACTTCTAATTACTCTACATGATATTAGGTCATATGGACAACTAATTAAAAATGCATCGCATATATGTTTTTTTTCATTTTTATTATAACCGACATTGTTTTTATATTTAGAGAATATTTTATTTTTATTTTACGAGGAATGAACATACTTAATGTAGCCTTCACAATGGGATGTAGAAACAATATAGATGCAGTTTAACCACATATCTACCAAGGGCCTTGAGAGATCCAATATCAAACTTTTTTTTTAAATTACATGTCAATTAATACATTTTACTGCTTCGTAAATTTGTGATTAATATAGTTTTATGTGGTAATTTTTCATTGTTTAAATTGTATAATTTTATATTTTATCATTATTAATATTTTATATTAAAAATTGAATTAGTCACACATTTTCCTCTTATTAAAAAGTAACTACTCTACATTACCTTCAATTAAGTTTTCCTTTCAAACTAAGGTTAACACACACACACACACACATATATATACACACTTTCTGTAGAGAGAGAAAATCCATGCTGAAATATATTAGTTAATATGGATATTCAAACACTTTCTTTAAGTTCTATATATATATATATATATTTTATTTCTATAAAGTTGTATAAAATTATAATATCAACCCTTAATTGTTGTGTTAATAGATTTTTAATTGTTTAAATTATTTTTATTATTTTTTGAGGACGTGACATACTTACACATCTCCCTTGTACTGGATTCTAGAATGAGCCTTTTGGCTCAATTATTATATCAACACTTAATTGTTGGGTTAATAGATTTTTAATTGTTTAAATTATTTTTATTATTTTTTGAGGACGTGACATACTTGACATCTCCCTCATATTGGATTGTAGAATGAGCCTTTCGGCTCAATGAGCCTTTTGGCTCAATTATTATATCAACACTTAATTGTTGGGTTAATAGATTTTTAATTGTTTAAATTATTTTTATTATTTTTTGAGGACGTGACATACTTGACATCTCCCTCATATTGGATTGTAGAATGAGCCTTTCGGCTCAACTAGTCCAACTCATTTGTACCAAATAAGAATAACTGAACACTGAAGGATAATATAATCTGAGAGCAAGGAAACCAACAATATAAATTCTGGAGCAAACTGGTCATTTGCACACAAAGATATACCTGCGAGATTGCCACATCTCCAATGGAAAAAGAACTTCTACTCAAACCATTGCTTTTGGTAGTTATCTCTAGTGATGCCCCTGTACATGGAGAACCTAAATTCAATAGATTAGGAATGCTATAATAATTCACAGAAGTTGGGCATGATTTTTGTAAGGATAAACCACAAAAAAGGGGGTTCTCATGTCCTTAGAGCTCCTAAAAAATGCACATGTTGACCATGCCAAAGGGCTCCATACACTACTTGTCTTCATAGTGGAGCACTCGAAATAAGGCTAACAAACTCCATCAAACTTGTAATAGATACACAACTCAAAGTGGGAATACTGCTAAAAGATACTCGTGTAGATATGTGCAAGGTAGATCAAAAGTTGTTAAGACAACTCCATTTTTTGGTAGGGAGTCCATGGTTTGTCTACAACCACAAGTTAAGTGGACATCATCTACAGCTAGCTGGTAAGGAAGGTCAGGAGAGAGATACACAACTCGTGTAGATATGTGCAAAAAAGATCAAGGGTTGTTAGACAAATCCATTTTTTGGTGGGGAGTTTCCTCAAAGTATGAGCTTATCTTCCAAACTCTATAAACCACACAAAGATTTTAGAGAACCTACCTTAATAATGCACTCTTTTTCCACCTTAAAATCTGTCATTGATTGTGTCATATTACCTGAAATAACTTGCATAGTAAGAGAGTTCATCCTAGGGATTTGTGTGATGGATGAGTTAAGGGGTCCTTAGATCTCTCAATCTAGAATGTTTTCTTGATTTTTTTATTTTAAACAAACCTTATTCCAGGCAAGGCATTCTCCAAGATGGAAAAAGAATTTAGTTTTATAGATCTAAAAGCATACCTTTCAGCTATTGTTTTGATGATCAAGACAATCTATAGGATCTTCCCACAAATTGATCTGCAAATTGTAGCCACATCATCATATCCCTATAGTCTCCTGCATTCTGAATTTTAATGTTGTCTCAGTAAATTTCTGTTGTTATATGTCTCCCAATCGTGCTACAGGTCTAATCTTCATAGCAAATGCATTGTTTTTCTGCTACAAAATCTGACCTATAAAGAGTTGAGTGTCCCAAAGTAATACAGTTACTATTCATGCTTTCTATGCTGCCAAACAGTCACAACGACAAGAGTCCTCCCTAGTGGAAATTGTTGAAAAGTGTAACAAGGTCGGTCTTCATATTCACTATGTAATTATGTATTTTATGTAAAGAAGAAGACAAAGGTAATAAAATGTATTTTGTACTTGCTTCATGGGTTTCATGAGCAAGATTTTATTATAAGTTAAATAGACTTCTTCTTGATGTCTATCTAGGGCTTTGTCTTCTAGATAAAAATGTAATTAAGTGTCATTTATATATGAAGGATCTAGTCAAAAGAGATGCTCCAAGCCCTTGCAAAAGAATTCGTAAAAGGATGCCTTGAAACTGACTCAACTCAACACTGGAGATGGATGATAAAAGTCAGCTTATATGCAGCTACACATCGGCCTAATTATCAGCTGAGAAGTCAGCCTTCTAGCTAACTGTATGGTTGGCCTAAAAGACTTGACAAGTGCACTATATATATACACACCTCTGCGGTTTATTTGAGTAAGATTCTTGGTGAATCTCAGAAATAGAAGTGTGGGCTTTTCAGAGATACAGTGCGGACTACATATGTGACTAGGTGCGGATTTTCTTAGTAATATAGTGCGGATATATCTGAGCTGGAATGCGAACCTTTGACAGCATCTAATGGAGACTTAAGTTTGAAAAGGAGGCGTATATACTTGATGACAAGAAATATATTAAAGAGTTGAGGTCTCTAGAACAGAAATGCCACCATTGACTGAAGCAGAAGTGCAGATAACCTGAAGCAAATTGCAGATAACTTCAGGAGTGATATATATGCAGATTTAAGGAGATATAAAATGTGGATTTATTGAAGTTATAAAAACTTATTTCTGAAGCTGAAGTTTGTGGATTCCTCTGTTTAAAAGTGCACTATATAAGTGCTGTTTTCTCTGAAATGGAACAGTGTTAAGTTCAGCAGATCACCATGATGTATGTGGATTACCATGATGTGGATGAATGTATGTATGTTGCTGTCAAGTCTGGAATAAGAGATTTGGGCAATCTCACTAATATGCACCTACTGTCTATGACAGAATCAGGTCTGCAGTATGAAGGTCTGAAGTGGATGTGAAAATTAAGGGTCACTGCTGGATAAGAAAAGGAGGAAGGATGATTTACCTTCCCTCTCACAGTTAATAAAAGAAAGGACAGTACAGACTGGTGCAAGAAAGAAAGATCAGCATCGAAGATCGACAAAGAAGAAGTAACAAGGTATTGGAAGCATCCATAGGTCAAGGGTCTAAGTCTGGGTCATGGTACTTGACATTTGAAGATCTATAAGAAGAATTTCTCGTGGGTTTTCCTCACCAAGAGGGAGAGGCTTTTCCCTGGCTCTAGGAGCCTAATTTGTATGTCTTGTGTATTTTGATAATTGACTTGATAAAATATTAAATAAGCTAAAGAAGAGAAGACATAAATAACTTAAGTAAGCTCACAATTAATCTCCAGCCCTCCAAATCCTCAACATGGTTTCAGAGCTAAGGTGCTGAACACAAGGATGGCTTGACAAAGAGACACTCAAGGAAGCAAAAATTAAAGTTTGGGTGAAAAGTCAAATCAAGGAAATCCTCAAACCATCTCAAGAAGACTTTCAAATAATCCACACAGCAAGGAGGATTCAAGATCACCTACTTTGAAATCAGTTTAAGAGGGAGTTCATGCCATCATCCTCAACAAGAAAGCTGATAGAATAAGAAAAGCATCTACTCAAGTAAGTCTCTTTATGACTTCATATGAATCTATCAAAATGTCTTCTTTGCAAAGAAAGCAACAAACTGGTTAGGGTTTCAAACTTTCCTACATAGAAGACAAGGACAATGAAGTCATGCCAAATACATGAAAGGAGATATAAGAGCCCAAAGGATTTTTACAGAATCCATAAAAAAATCTCTCATCTCTGATGTACCAAATCTAGAATCATCAAAAGGAATATATGAGAAATTGGTGGAGCTATTCTATGTGAGTACTGCAAGAGAAGCAATCTCTTTGAGATCAACTACAGGAACTGGGAGAAGTAATATCTGACACTGAGAGGACTACAGTGGTGCTAAATGCTCTGCTAGAAGAATAGGGAAACTTAACTTCAGGCTTATTCGAGAAGAAAGAAGCCGCACCATTCCACAATTTAGGGTCTCTATGTAAAATAGAGGAAACACGACTGAAAGCCAAAGCTGATACAGAATCAAGTGAAGGGAATCAAGCCTTTGCAGCCATGTCCAGAAAGAAAAGAAGATTCGATAAGTTTGGTCCTCAAAGTAGAAGAAGAAATATGGACAAAGCACGATGCTTTGGACGTGATGAACTTGGGCATTATAATAGAAATTGTCCTTAATCTGAAAAGGACAAGAGAAATAGGGAAGAAGCCCATGTCTCTGAAATGAGGGAAGAACCTGATGCAAAGTAATCTAAGAAAGAAGAAGCAAGGGATCTCCACTATGATTGAGATCATCTTCTCCTTTAAGTGATTTATGTTGGTTGTAAGATAGGAATCAGTGTAGCATCCTGATTGAAGCATGGTAGGAGCTCCTGGTGAAACAGCTCCAGGAAATCCTCTCTAATAACATTACTAATGGAAGGTAGTCATCAAGATCAAGGGTCATCATGGAAACAAAATTCAGATGACATATTGATGGAGCAAGTCAAGGGAATGAATCTCTTCATTCTAGAAAACCTGCTACAGGATGACTCAAGAAAAAAAAAAGTATGAGGTATGTACATATTTATATGCTGACACTGGATACTGTGAAGTCATGTCATATGGTTGCAGGTAATGAACTTCTGCATTTAGAAGTATGATCTACGGAGGAGTATCTCTCGATGCACTGACAGATGAAATCAACATATATATATCCTCATGGAATATGAGTTGGTTGTATATGAACGAGGAACTGGAAAATTTGTAAGTTCTTGGGAATGAAGAATGTGCATAAAGGAAGAGATCATGAAATGCAACCATGTCTAAAGGCAGTTATCATCCGGAAGCCAAGAAGATGTGACTAGGAGATCTCCTGGGAAGATATGTAGACTCTGACAGAAGTCTGGTAAAGAAGAAGACCCTTAACAAAACATATCATTAGGAGATGTGTCAATATGAATAAAGGATGTTAATGCCGATAGGAACATGTCATGGTGAAAGGTCATCACTGAGGTAACTTTGGTTTTAAAAGTTCATATGTCTATGTTTATCTGGATGAATTTGTGCAAGGCTGCTAATTATGAGAAATGATGTATGATCCTTGGAGATGATTCGAAGGAAAGCAGCATGACATAACGATGGACCAGATGATAAAGATTGATGAATCACTTTCTGATAGTGGACATGACTCGTGACTGAAAGTGATGGATGATCGGATGATCTATGCCCTATGAAGCCAAAAGTTGAAGATTCCTCAATATCGAAATCCATGACATCGAGGGGAGGAATTCTTCATGAGTAGTTGGATTGCTGCTACAGGACCCTGGTTGATAGGGAGCCTGGTGGTAAGTTTCTTGCTTGGAAGAAACTTGAAGTATGTCCTTCCTGTGTTAAGAGGGAGTGACGTATGTAATTCTCTATTACATGTGTCATGCACTAGACCAGGACTAACAGTCGTAAGTCTTAGTGAAGGCCATGTGAAGAGAATGGATAGACACATCATTTTGGTCTTCACCTGGAAGACAGAATAGAGAATTGGGTAATTATATGGCATTCGATACTCTTTGAGAATGAGATCGGGCATTCAATATAAAAGTAGTCAAGGACCGATATTCTTTGAGGGCTGGCTACCCAAGAGAAGAATAATCCAAGAAGGTCATACTCTGGGAACACCTAGGTGGGGTGTGTATCTTGGAGAGACAATGACTTTGGTGTCTATAAGTCATGTGTCTCGCCAACATTGTAGCCCATTGTCTCTTTGAGAGATGGGGTTGTTAGTCAAGGCCTTGCACTAGGACAATGTTGGTTGATATGATGCTATATAGATGCGATTACCAATCTGATTCTTCTTATGAGATTATTCAGTTTGAAAGTGACCATGTACCTGTATGAATACCTCCCTAGTTAAAAGGGAGTGTTGAAAAGTGTAACTAGGTCAGTCTTCATATTGACTATGTAATTATGTATTTTATGTAAAGAAGAAGACAAAGGTAATAAAATGTATTTTGTACTTGCTTCTTGGATTTCATGAGCAAGATTTTATTATAAGTTAAATAGACTTCTTCTTGATGTTTATCTAAGGCTTTGTCTTCTAGATAAAAATGTAATTAAGTATCATTTATATATGAAGGATCTAGTCAAAAGAGATGCTCCAAGGCCTTGCAAAAGAATCCGCAAAAGGATGGTTTGAAACTGACTCAACTCAACGCTGGAGATCGATGATAAAAGTCAGTTTATATGCAGCTACACGTCGACCTAATTATCAGCTGAGAAGTCGGCCTTCTAGCTGACTGTATGGTCGGCCTAAAAGACTTGACAAGTGCACTATATATATATATATATATATATATATATATATATATATATATATATATATATATATATATATATATATATATATATATATATATATATACACCTCTGCGGTTTATTTGAGTAAGATTTTTGGTGAATCTCAGAAATAGAAATGCGGGCTTTTCATAGATACATTGTGGACTACATATGTGACTAAGTGCAAATTTTCTTAGTAATACAATGCGGATATATCTAAGCTGGAATGCAAACCTTTGACAACATCTAATGGAGACTTAAGTTTGAAAAGGAGGCGTATATACTTGATAACCAGAAATATAATAAAGAGTTGCGGTCTCTAGAACAGAAATTCCACCATTGACTGAAGCAGAAGTACAGATAACCTGAAGCAAATTGCGGATAACTTCAGGAGTGATATATATGCAGATTTAAGGAGATATAAAATGTGGATTTACTGAAGTTATAAAAATGGATTTCTGAAGCTGAAGTTTGTGGATTCCTCTGTTGAAAAGTGCAGTATATAAGTGTCATTTTCGCTGAAACGGAACAGTGTTAAGTTCAACAAATCACCATGATGTGTGTGGATTACCATGAAGCGGATGAATGTATGTATGTTGCTGTCAAATCTGGAATAAGAGATTCAGGAAATCTCACTAATATGCACCTATTGTCTATGACAGAATCGGGTCTGCAGTATGAAGGTCTTAAGTGGATATGAAAATTAACGGTCACTGTTGGATAAGAAAAGAGAGGAAGGTAAATCTCTGTAGTTAATAAGAGAAAGGACAATACAGACTGGTGCAAGAAAGAAAGATGAGCATGGAATATCGACAAAGAAGAAGTAACAAGGTCTTGGAAGCATCCATAGGTCAAGGGTCTAAGTCTGAGTCATGATACTTGTCATATGAAGATCTATAAGAAGAATTTCTCGTGGGTTTTCCTCTCCAAGAGGGAGAGATTTTTCCCTGGTTCTAGGAGCCTAATTTGTGTGTCTCATGTATTTTGATAATTCACATGATGAAAGATTAAATAAGCTAAAGAGAAGACATAAATAACTCAAGTAAGCTCACAAGTAATTATCAAGAAGAGAACTTGAATTAATCTCCAGCCCTCCAAATTCTCAACAAAAATAAGTATGCAATAGCTGGCACTACAGAAACAAGAGATATGGATCTGATAAGGGCTAACTTTCTACCACATGTGCCTACAGGAATGAAGGTTTACCTATTGTGCCTCCTATGCAGATTCCATGGAAAATATTTGACAGTGTCATTACAAACTCAGCCATACCATAATGCTTCTAGAGCTAATGCCTATTGATGCTTCCTCATTGCTCTATAATAGGATAAGGATGAGCATATTAGCCACATATCATTAGATGCCACTGATGCGCAGATGATGCAGCCACCTTTCAAAAGTCTAGATCAATCACACAGATATTTCATTTTCAGACTTGTTTCCAGCAGTAGGGTATGGTTCACACCTCTATTGCTATATTTTGGCATGAAGTCAATTACAGTACCAGCCTACAGAGGTGTAAGTAAGGCATTAAAGAATTATGAATATGATGCAATGGAAGGATATACAAACACCAATTAGCAAATGTATATTCCCAGGCTTCAACCATCATTTTGATCTGTGCACCCATGTTGTAATGGGTATCCAAATAATCTGTTGATTTGTGCTACTTAATTGCTTCTATATCCAAAACCCTTATCTAGGGTGCACAAACACAAATAGTATTTTCTTACTCTGTGCTAACATCACTGGCAAGATAGATATGCTCATGCACATTGTCTTAGTCCAACCTAGGATCTCGGAACAACATCCTTTTAGAATAGATTAAAAAAATAATTCGCATGTATATTTATTACAATATTTAGAAACATTTTGGAGAATGCATGCTTCTAATTGTTGAATTTGTCCTCTTAACTGTTACACCAATCTCCTTTTTGCTTCCTTGATCTAAGATTAGATGAACTACTGGAAAAAATATGCTGAAAATGCATGCATTTTGAGGGGTAACAGGTTGCTTGTAAGCGCTAAGGCTTAATGTCCTTTCCTTTCAATTTCATTTTGTTTCTTTGGGTGTTAGCACTAGAACTAGGAAATGCATCTCTTGTGGAGCTTTGGCAATCGGTTGAGCAACGAGTATCCGACTAGGTAAGCAAGTGGCTCTTGGCCAGTGAAAGGCCCGCCACAAGTACCTCTACGCCAAGTAGATCCCTGCATAGCATGCAATTGGTGACACCTGAATGCATTCACCAATTTTCGATAGCTTTCATAGGCAGGCATCGGCCTATGTAAAGCATCTAGCTCGTTGGGCTTCACTGATTTTGAGAAAGGGTGAACAGATCACAGTATTTGTTTGTTTCACTCATTGCAGAATATCAACAATTTTTTTTAGGTAATTTCTACTTGTGAATCATACCTTTTTTAAGTAAATTCTACTTATTTTCAAAATTTAAGGATTTCCAACAATCTAAAAATAAAAAATAAATAAATGGAACAAGAACTCACTGATAGTGACATAGCTGTCCGGGCTCTGCAGCATCTTTTCTATTCCCTTGAGGCAGAGCGAGGTGCGGAGATTCTGGCAACGGCCCTGGCGGTCCCAATGTTGGCCTTTTGAGCATATAAGCCTCACATTGGGGTATTCTGCTACTGCTCCTTTATTTTGATAAATCGGACTCATCAAATGCCAATGCCATCCCTGCGAACAGTAACAATATCAAGCACAAAGATTAATTTCTAAACATACAAGAGTTGGATGCAAAAATACAGAGGATTTTGAACATGGAACATACCTTGGCGCTGTCGAAAATCCGGTGGTGGGGTTCGATATCGGATCTGCTGCGGGTAAAACTATAAATCGCAACTCTCTTCAATCCCATTTTGGCGCCCACCTTATGAAAAGCCAGTTCTGGGGGTTGGTTAAACAAAGAATGGCGGTGGGAGGGGTTTCGTAATGCAAAATTAATACAACTTTTCAAAAATGATTAAATTTCGCTTCTTGTAAAACAATAATTACAATATTTTTTATTTTCACTTACATGGTAAGATCTTTGTTGTATTTGAGGAACTCACATAGTACATGATTTTGGTTGTGGTGGAAAGGGTAGGATTATTTCTTATAATAATAATGATTTAATTTTTTTTTTGTATTTTCACTTACATATCTTTGTTGTATTTGAGGAACTAATAAGCTAGTGCATGATTTTGGTTGTGATGGAAAGGGTAGGATTATTTATTATAATAATGATTTAATTTTAAGATTATTAATTTTATGTAATGTTTTTGTTGTTAAAGTTTATGGAAGTAAATATGTATTTTTGGAATTTGAATGTAAGAGTGTTTTTAACTTGGTTGTGTTGAAAACATTTAAGTGTAAAGAGGAAATATGTATTTTTAACTTGGTTACATTGAAAAAATTTAAATGTTCTTGTATATTAGGTGGGTGTACATAACAAGAGTATATAGTGAGTGGATTTGATAGTTAAAACAGAAGTATTAGTTTCTTGAAAGTCATGTGACAAATTTGAAAGGACTAGCATATGTACCATTTTCTAGGTTAAATATATTCAAATTGTTGTGTGAATGGGGTTGTAAGACCATGTGTTTTTATCTTGAGAAAATGAAGTCATCTCGAAGTCACTTGCATAGTTTAGGTTGTCATAAGAAAAGTAGGTGTTTTGCCTTAAGTTGTGAACATTTCATTTTAAGCAATGCGATAATGTGGTTTCAGCAAGGCATTAAAAGATGAAACGAGCATGCACATTTTGGATGCTAATGTTACGTTTTGTTTGAGGCATGTGTGCATGTCTAAGAAGACACTAACAAGGGTTGAAGAGGTGGAATTGTTAGAGAGGTTGGGGGGTTGTAGTCTCACGTAGAGGTACAAACTAGCAAGTTAAGCACCATGAGAAGTTATGAAGCAAACTTAAGATATTTCAAGAGTTGCATGAAGGAAATTGGTAATGGTATTAAGTGAACATTCTTTGATCAAAGTTGATACCCTCACCTTAGCACTACCACTTTGCAAGACGAAGAAGAAATGTGAAATATATGTGTGACCCACTAAAGAAGTTGGCAAGGTTGTTGCAACATATACAAGTGATTTTGTCATGTTGCAAAAAGATGTGTTCGAACTTGGAAGGTGACCATTGGAGTAGATTTTTCATGGAGTGTTAGTGAGGTGCAAGTATTTGATAAGGAGTGAATTACACAAATCTAAAAAATAGGCCATATTGGGTTAGGATATTACTGTTTTGGGACATCCAAAGTTGAAGGTGCATTTTATGGTGGTGTAGTCTAAAAGCAGGCCACATCTACGGGTATCTTGGACTTTTGGTGTGCGTTAGCGGTGTTGGTGCATTATTTTTTATGATCACTAGCTAGAATGTGTTCCATTAAGGTAAAACTCACACAAGTTTAAGATGGCTTAGCCATTTGGCATTGTAAGGTGTAGTATGCCCTAACTTTGAGACAATTAAAACCATCTTAGAGTGTGATGGGTTGTACCATGGACTTAGGTCCACTTGCATTGGTTGAGGTGTAAAGGTACCCCATGAGTTGAGGAAAATGATTGCAATGCTTACCTATATAAATTTTTTATGATATAAGATTAATGTTTTTTTGTTGGAGAATGGAAAAGGAAGATAAGAAAGGAGAGCCATTAAGGTTTATTGTAAATCAATCAAAAGGAAGGAAAAATGTCTCCTATTAGCAGGATTTTTCAAGTTTCCTCTTCAATATGACTAAATTTTAGTTGGAGCTAGGGAGTTGGCCTCAAAAGCATTGATTGGGTACTCTAGAAATCCAACACCCAACATATCCAATATCCAAGCTAGTCCATTAGATAGATTGATGTTAGGCACAGCTTGCAGAGGCTAAGGTGCAAATCTCCCCTTCTTAATGTGGGTTTCAAATCTAAAATTTGAGAATGGTAAAAACAAGGTCATAATCTTGAAAGGGGGTCATTGATTTTACCAATGCTTAATCCATGGTGTGATTCTTTCTATTTGGGTTTTGCCTTGAACATTGAGATCTATATTTAGGTCTAGTTATCAGTCTACCATTTCAATTATGCATTGAGAAGGTATTAAGGGCTACAAGGGATAAGATGGTTATTTTCCAATAGGTGTTGTCATAATATTTCAACAATGATTTTTTCCTATGAGGATGCCCTTGAAGAGAGGCTATGTAAAGAAAGTGGAAAAAAAAGGTGTGCTAACACATGCCAAATAGACTTGTCAATGCATACCAAGGAGTGTTGGGGAGAGTCGGGGCATTACAAGGGAGAACTATTTCAAAGTGTGTGGAAACGAACGAATAAGAGTGTTTGCTAGGGAGTGTCAGTAAATTCCAGGTGTCCCATGGACAAAGTGTGTCTGCTTAGTTGTTTTATGGCCATGGCTAGATCATGTGATCTTTGTCTTGGTAAATAGTTAAGTGGGTCAAGTTGAGATTGGACATGAGTGGCATAAGATGAGTTATAGGCAGTTCTTATGTGAACAAGGCACAATCTACTTGGAGTAGATGCAATTGGTCAAGTTGTTGCGGTTGAAGCAGGCCAATGTTTTCACATGAACTGCAGTAGCCAAGGAAATTTTTGAAAGGCATGATGTTGTGTAACTAAGTTTTGAAATTTTCTTCCAAGCTTAGATAGGACCATGAGCCTATCATGTTCAATTTTGCAAGGGTGGTGGTGATGACATGCACTGTGTTGGGATAAGAGATAAATAAGTGTGAAGAAATATCATCATATGACTTGAATAAATGATAGATATTGGGGTGATTCATAAACTATCATGGATATTTCTCGTGAACAAATGTGCTCATGCATGCTATTCCAATCCCACCAGATATTGCTGATTAGAATGCATGGGAAACCCTTTTAATAATCTTCCATGATGTTTTGTAACTAAGTTTTGAAATTTTCTTCCAAGCTTAGATAGGACTACAAGCCTATCATGTTCAATTTTGCAAGGGTGGTGGTGATGACCTGCACCGTGTCAGGACAAGATATAAATAAGTGTGAAGAAATATCATCATATGACTTGCATAAAGGATATATGCTTGGGTGATTCGTAAACTATCATGGATATTTATAGTGAACAAAATGTGTTGTTGTTCCCATCCCACTAGATATTGTCGATTAGAAAGCATGGGAAAACTTTATAATAATCTTCCATCATGTTGTGTAACTAAGTTTTGAATTTTTCTTCCAAGCTTAGATAGGACCACGAGCCTATCATGTTCAATTTTGCAAGGGTGGTGGTGATGACCAGCACTATGTTGGGACAACTAGAGATAAATAAGTGTGAAGAAATACCATGATATGACTTGCATAAAGGATATATGTTGGGGTGATTCGTAAACTATCATGGATATTCCACTAGACAGTTCATCATAACAGAACAGATAAAACTATATTTAAAAATGAATGAATAAGAGTTTGTGACAGGAAGTGTCAGTGAGTTTCGGGTGTGCTAAGGAGGGACTGACATCAAGGTATGTTAGGCAGTGCTAAGGCATGTTAGAGGCCAAGGAAACATTCCAAGATGTGCCAGGTGCCAAGGTGTGCCAATGCATGCCAGGGCAGAGTGTTTGGGAGTGCCAAGGAAAAACAAGGGAGCACTAGTGTCAAATGCATGGAAATGAATGAATAAGAGTGTGTGACAGGGAGTATCAACGAGTTCTAGGTGTGCTAAGGGAGGAGTTTAAATGTATGCAAGTTAGTGCCAAGGAATGCTAGAGTGCCAGGGCGACATGCTAGGATGTGCCAAATGCTAGGGTGTGTTAATGCGTGCTAGGGAGTGCCATGGAAACACAAGGGAGACCTAGTTCAAAATGCATGGTAATGAACGAATAAGAGTGTCTTATAGGGAGTGTCTGATAGGGAGTGTCAGGTGTGATAATGAGGGAGTAGCAAGGTTACATGTTAGGAAATTCCAAGGTATGATAGAGTGCCAGGGCATGTCAGGGAGTGTTAGTGTGCAAACCCTTCTTCATTATATTACAAACTACAATACAACAGGCTAGAGCTCTTGTACCATGGATCGTGATCCTTCCAATCACACTGATACAAGGAATAAAACTAGGGATTGGTGTTAATCCTTTGACAACCAATCTATCATGAACAAGACAACACTTGACCTACTTGTTGATGGTGGCCACACACAACCCTTTCAGTCCACAAGTTTAATGATAGCACCACAAGTTTAATGTTTGGAGAAAAAGGGGCCACCCCCTTATCCAACACTTTTGATGGGTCCCATGCATCATTATGGCGCTCATGGACCCCAATATGCCTCCTAGAAGGCCCTAAGACATCAATTGACCTCTTATGAGGCTTATTATTCCATGTATGAGATAGTTTGGAGGGATTGTCACCAAAATTTAGGGTTACTTGAATATTATTTTATGTTTAGGGGCTAATGTAGGCCCATAAGCTAATTCGATCAACTCCTAATCAATGTATAAATAGGAGTTAGTTGGATTCATTTGTATCATCACTTGACTTGGGATCTCTATATCTTTAAAGAACTTCACATTTTTCCTTGGAGGAATATTTTGGATGAAGGATGCATTTTGATGTATGGATTTGGGCTAATTTTATCTTGGAGATTTGTTTTTGCAACTGTGAAGCTGGTTGGATATACTTTCTAACATTGTGAGTGAAAATTTAACGTTATTCTTCTTGTTGTTTCATACTATTGAATTTCGCTATAACTAGGGCTAATTGCTGCATGATGGAAATGTGGAATTATGTGTCTATTTAGCTTATTTAATGTATGGGACATTTTGGATGAATGAAATATATTATAGATAATTTTATCTCAATAAACTTGCACCACTTGTATGAAGTATAAATGCTTGAAAGTCACTTTTCGTTTTCCTCTAACATTCGACGAAGTTGACTTTCTGGGCCTCCTTGATGAAGAAACTGAATTATTGTTCATTATCACCCCTGAATCCATATCCCCAAGTGAATTATGCAATAGTACCTCAAAAAGGGTGTTGATTCCCCCCTCCCCCCTTTTTTCACAAATTTCCATTTTTCCCTAGGTCTAGCCCCATTAGGTCACCTAGGGCATCAATTTACGAGGAATATATCCAAAGGAAAACTTTGATCTCCTATAGGCAACTGCATTGGTGGGTCCCCTCACTCTCCTCATAATTTGGGCCAATTTTGACGATGGAATCTTCGGATACCTCAAGCCCTAGCTCTAGGATCAAGTTTTGCATAGGTGTTCCCAAGGCTAGAACCTAGTAGGATCAATTTGACCCATCGAAGTAAAAAATCTTACCTGATCCTTTCCCCTCACATTGTCCAAGATAGGAACATCATTGGTTGCTAAATTCCATCTCTGAACCTGGGTTGGGTCCACTTGGCCCCATGTGGTCCCATTTGGTGTCGAAGGCCTTCCATCAAGGACCATTTGGGAATCAAAGGATTTTAGGGATTGGTAACTTTCTTCATAAGTTTTATTCTTCTCCTTCAACCCTTCAATCCCCCTCCTCTCTCCCTAGAAGATCAAGTCCCTTGCTTAAAAGGCAAGCATATCCCACTCTTTATTCTATCTTAGGGAAAGGGCTTCTAGGGTCACTTCCCACCAATTCATTGGCCTATAATATACAAGTGACTTCCTAAACTACCAGGACTCCTCCCATCGGTGAAATTTCGTGAAGAGAAAGTAGCCTTAGTTGTGGTGACAATGGGCTAAGCCTCCACCATTTCCTTTGTCCTAGCCGTTGCCCTCTTAGGAACCCCTTTTAGGTCCACTACTAGTTTGAGTGGTAACAAGTTGTTCACAACTCCATTTTTGAACAACTCTTTGGTATGCCCACTTTTCCATACTATGGCTCCAAGATGAGAAGTCTAGGGCTATGGAGGTTTCCCTTCTTCTCATTGAATTAATCCTCTACAATATAGTGAACTAGGGCTAGTTGGTTGGCCCACTTGACTGCTACTTTAGTCCTTCAAAGTCTGCACATCCTTAGGCCCTATACACCTTCCCTTATACCAATCGTGTTGACCTTCACAAGTACAAGAGTTATGGCTCTTCTTTGAGAGTCACCAAACAACCCTCCAACTATACTTGGACTACCATCAATCTACCCAACCACAGTCAATTATATTTACTGATCTAGGGCTCACAATATTGTCTTCATCTAGGGCTCTTCAAATATTCCACCTAAAAATGGTTTGAGTCCTCTCAAAATCATTGTTCTTGTGTATCGACAATTTGATCTTCGTTGTCCAATCTATGAATAAATCTGAACTACCCCTATTATCATCCTTCTAACAATCTGTAGATGACTGAACTAGGGTTACAAATCAACACTAATAGTCCATTGACTAATTTTTTATTGGTTGCTTCAGATATTTGTCTAAAACTCCATGGATAGTCCACCAAATCAACTCCTCTACATGTCAATCCATTCTTCACTTGGCACATTTCTTCTACATGCTCAATCTTTTGCTCAGGTTCCACCCTCTTTTGGATCTGTTATCTCAACACATACTGAATCTGCAAACCATCTTCTAGATCTGCTATCTATATTTTAGAAATAAACCTCGCTTTAAGGGTCACAATTGCTCTTCTTCTACGCAATTTTTTTACAATATTAAGGGCATACCTTATGAACTAAACATGCTAGGAAATTGTCCTAACTAGGGCACTATACTTATGTATTTATAATTATTGTAGAACAAACCCTATCCACCCATAGAAAAAACCATGACTCTTGCCTCCATAAGGGACTCAACCTAGCTCATATGGATCCATATATTTTGGGCATTTATTTGACTGAATCTTGACATGAATTTCAGATCTCAATGTCGACCCTCAAACTAGGGTTAGCTCAGCCAATATTATGCTTGCATCTACTTCTATTTTGGCTCTAAATTACAGTGCAAGCCCTCCTCCATTTATGTTTATCTTTATAACCACTGCAAGACAAGATCATATCAACCCTCTCTTCTATTTCATGTGGAAAATCTAACCAACGGGATTCAATCTGATCTTGTAATGTACTAAAACAAGATATTGAATCCTTCCTACAATTTGCGGAAACAAAACACGATCACACAATCACATATAAGTAAGAGAAAGAAATTATCACTCACACGAAAAAAGATGTATCTGGGGAAAGCAACTGCTAAAAACCCCTCTATCTCTATTGTGTATTAAGTCAAGGAATTTTTCATACAACACTTATATAGGGTTGTTTTCACCTGCAAATCTTGAAACTAAATAGCCTTCGAACAATTGAATCAATATAATGCATTTTTCATTAGAGTCTTCTGACTACTGCTAGCTACTGCACCTGTCTACTGGACTCTTCATGCTATTGCTAGCATCTGCATCCATGCCCTTCGCACTATTTCCAACTCTAATCTGAGCTCCAGTATCTGACATCTGTCACTCTGATTTCTGTCTTCCTGACATCTAACTACATCAATCTAACTAATCCTTCCTGCTATTGTTGTACTGTGGACTCCTCGTAGCTAGGTTCGATCCATGAGACACACCGTCACCATCTCAGTGGACCCTGCCCAAATTTCTTATCTTGGGATTATGTATACACATCACCCTACCTTTCACCTGGAGGTATGGTTGCATGTGCTCCCTCTTCCCATCTGGATCAAAATTCCCCCCTCATGGAGGTCTCTACTTGAGTGGATGATTCCACTCAGTCTCCTCTCTTCTTCTCCAATTGTGGCTGGTCCACAACATTCTAAAACTGCTTCTAAGGCTGCATGTTGAGAGGTATTTTGTACTCCCTCTCAACAACCAAGTCTCTAACCTCTTCTTTGCTCCTCAAAGCTTTGCATGCATCTGGTACCTCAAGTGCATATAATTTCTTGACTCCGCACATTGTAATTGTCCTGCCATTACAAAAGTTTCCAAAAAACAATTGATTTTAAATCGACGATATCTCCCTCATCCGAGCTCTGAATTGATTTTCCATTTGGGTAGTTTTTCGCAAGGAATCCAAATTATATGCTTTTTTTTTAAAAAATTTACACCAAAATATTCAGATATTCTTTGCAAACTCGCCACCCAAAAAATTCCTGCTTTGATACCATGTAGAAAATCTAACCAACGAGATTCAATCTAATCATGTAATGTACTAAAACAAGATGTTGAATCCTTCCTACAATTTTCGGAAACAAATAATGATCGCACAATCACATATAAGTAAGAGAAATAAATTATCAATTGCACAACACAAGATGTATCTAGGGAAAGCAACTGCTCAAAACCCCTCTATCTCTATTGTGTATTAATTCAAGTAATCATGAAACAATACAATGGTTAATCTCTCATGATATTCTCTAGCACTCTCACAATTGTCTCTCGTTGATCTAGGCACACTCGGTTTAGTACTTAGCCAATTCTCAACCTTCCTACAGCCTGCCTTACTCATGAAATTCCTAGGGAATTAGCTCCCTATTAATTGGGAAAATCAATCTTCCTTGATTGCGCAATCCATCGTGGCATACCAATGACTTTATAATTGCACATGGGAAATTTAGTACAAATACAGCTGATAGTTATGTTCCCTTTAACCTCTGTCTCAACTGGGGCTTCCTCAGAACTGACATGCATGCCGCTATTAATAGTGAACTATCAGTTATCTAATTGATCACTCATTGTGAATTAAATCTAATTTAATTCATTGGTTGACCTCTCTCTAGCTCATCAATTAGTTAAAACGATTTAAACTGATTTTAACTCATTTAATTGAGTTAAATAATTCGCACCTGCACCCCACAAATGCATCAACTACAAATGAAATCCAAAAATATTAGATTAATACCTCTGCATGCCTCATCTTAGACCCTCAACTCGAATTTGTTGAGCTAACTTAGTCATCATGACTTAGTTAACTGACACAAGTTGTTATGAGATGAAATTACAATTTATTTAAAGGAAAAATAAATTAGACGCCCCACATTCCTCACTCCCGGTGCATCAAAATTCCTCACCAGTGTGGGTGCATTTTTTTTTTGTCCTTTCCAGTTTCCAATTTAAATGTTTCTTGTGTAAATTTCAACATTTCATAATTTGATGCGGCCTTCACACAAAGACACCATTGAAATCACATGCCTAGATTCTCATGAGCAACCTCTCTTAAGCTCGATTTTCCATAAGAGAACCAACAATATGCCATCCTACTTCCTAGCTCAAACCGACCATTAAGGTATGCAACATTCTTGTGAACCCTCACATGACGATCTTGCTCTTGGAGGATGATCATGGCCTCCCTTTAGCAACCCTTACTCGACCTACTTTAGGACTACATCTCTCTTCGCCCCCTTGATCAAATGAGATCCTTCTCACTTGATGTTCTTTCCTTCACCCTAAGGCCTCCTTATAATATAGTTTTTCCTAGACCTATTAGGAACCCTCTAGAACTTTCTGGTTTTATCCACTTATACATTAGGATATATTAATTTTCCTTTTTAATTTTCTTTTATATTTTAAACCCCATCTTGGGTACAAAATCCCTTTGCTTGGCTTCTTTGCCCACAAATACTTTTGTGAACAACCACATACAAACCCATATCACTAGGCTTGTGGAGTATTTCCCAAGCTACACAATTCAACAACATCATCTAGTTGTAGTAACAATAACTTGGTCAAGCTCTTGTAATCAAGCGAGGGCTTGGTTGGGTTCCCAAGTTTCAAATTAAGTAAGGGTAGTTGTGAAGGCATGATAGCGAGGGAGGGTCAGGGCATGCACATTAGGAATGAAAAGGCATGCTAACACATGTTGGACAATGTCAATGCATGTTGAAGAGTTTTAGGGAGTGTCGGAGCATATCAAGGGATAACTAGGTCAAAATGCATGGAAAGGAATGAATAAGAGTGTGTGACAGGGAGTGTGAGAGAATTCAAGTGTGCTAAGGACGAAGTATGTTAGGAGAAGTTCAGAATAGGATTTATAGGAGGAAAACCTACAGTTGTTATATGGGGCTTGATATAGTAGTTTTAGACAAAGGGAGATCACTTTGTGCGAGGCACAACATTGTTTTGCCTTTAGTTATTTTTTTATATGAGATGTGGCACACTTTGGCTACATGCTCATGTTTTAAACTATTCTAGATAATTGCATATTGTACATTGTTGTGTATAAGTTTTGGGGCACTAGACTTGTGTTAGCTTATATCTTGTGTGCCTTGTGCATCTTGTGGTTCTTGTAAACTCTCAGATAATGTTATACTATTTATACCAACTGAGCATACATGTGAAATATTTCCTATGTAAGCTATGTTGCTTAGTTGTTTTATGGCCATGGCTAGATCATGTTATCCTTGTCTTGGTAACTAGTCAAGTGGGACAAGTTGAGCTTGGACATGAGTAGCATAATATGAGTTATAGGCAGTTCTTAGGTGTACAAGGCACAATCTACTTGTAATTGGTGCAATTGGTTAAGTTGTTATGATTGAAGCAAGCCAATATTGTCACATGAACTGCAATAGCTAAGGAATTGATTAGGTTCCCAAGTCATGAAAAAATGTAAAGGCTAGCTGTGAGGCCATGAGTGCCAAGGCGTGCTAGGGAATGCTAAGATGTATCAGATAGTGAAAAGGCATGTCAAACATGCTAAGATGTGCCAAGTGATAAGGCATGCCAAGATGTGCAAGGGTGTGTCAATGCGTGCCAGGGACATTCAAGGAAAAAAAATGGAGAAACAAGTTAAACTACAAGGAAATGAACACATAAGAGGGTTAATAAGTTATCAATTTACCTTTTCCAAGAGGGGCATGCATGGCACACCAACACTAGGCACCAATAGGTGCCAAGTGAAAAGTCTTAGTGCATTCTAAGTGCCAAGTCTTCTTTTGTTGCTTCTCATCTACTTTCCAACAATTGATCTCAAATAAATTTAATAATAAACCATGCCAAATTATACCAAGGCATGTCAACGTATTCCATACATGCTAATAATTTCCAAGCGCCAACACGTGCCAAGTGCCAATATGTGTGACAGAGTGTTATGCATGCTATGAAGTGGAAGGGCATGTTGAAGAGTGATAAGGTGTTCTAGAGAGTGCTAATGCATGTTGAGGAGTGTTAAGGAGTACTAGTACAAAAAATTAAGGGAGCACTACGTCAAAATTCATGGAAGTTAGTGAATACGAGGAACGTGTGCTAGGGACTAGTGTTAATGAGTGCTAGTTGTCATGCCAAGGAGGGAGTGGCAAGGTATGATAAGGATTGGTAACGCATGCTAGGAAATATCAAGACATGTAAAGAAGTCTCAAAGTGTGCTTAGGAGTTCCAGGGTGTGCTAATTATATGTGCCAAATAGTGCCAATACATGACAGGTGCTAAGGATGTACTGGGTGGCAGGGTATGTCAATATGTGTCAAGAAGTTTCAAGGAAACAAAAGGAAGAACCAATAAGAGGGTTAATAAGTCGGGACTTTATCTTTTTGAAAAGGGGCATGCTAACCATACTAATAATAGGTCCCAATAAATGCCAAGTGGCAGTGAGTGCCAAGTGCTAATGTATGTCAATGCATTCAACCAAGGTGTTCCACGGCATGCTAGGGACTACATGCATGCCAACACATGCTAGGAGGTTCTATGTTGTGCTAGCACATGCCACCATGTGCTTGGGCGTCAGTGTAATGGCAAGATGTTCTAGGTACAAATATGTTCCAAGACATGCGAGGTTCTAAAATATGTTAGTGTGTGCCAAAGCATTAATATTAGGTGTGCTCGGATTGTTGAGAAGTGTTAGGTATTTCTCAATAATAGAATCGATAGAGCTTGATTATGTATTAAATAATATATTTCCTACACACACTAGTGGGACTTTATCTAAAGGGAATTTTCTAGATAATAAACTTAATAGATATGAATAATGTGTTGACTCATAGGAAAACTCTATTCGACTAGTCATATTTGAAGGAAATGATACACAGTAATTACTTCTTAAAAAATTGATTGAATCTAACCACTATGGCCTTGGACATATTATAAAAAATACTCCGCAATAATGGTATTAAATCCTTATATTTTGACAAAAAAATATATTAACAAGAACATAACATCATAAAAAACTCATTGGAATGATCAATGGTGATGAACATTTTTTGACCGTCACCAAAAGTAACAAAAATAACATTGGTGAGGGTCATTAAAAGTTCGTCACTATAAGTGTCACTAAAGACAAAATTAGTGATGGGCCTTTAACGACCCTCACCAAAAGTGTCATTGAAAATGGCTTTGGTGACGGACCTTAAAGGAACATCACTATATACATTTACAGTGACGCTTTTTTAAGGACCGTCACCATATGTGACATTGGTGACGAACCTTAAAGGTCTGTCACAAGCATGACCCTCACCAATGTCCTTTTTTCTTGTAGTGTAAGGCTTTGATCTTTGGCCTAGGGAAAAGTGTCCAAAAGAATTTAAATTTTCTCCTAAAGTGGCTTTATAAAGCTATAAAGTAAAATCTAATTTAAAAGTGACTTTAAGTGAAAAAGTTACTAAAGTCTAATTTTAAATTGACTTTAATAAAGTTAATGTAAAATTAGAAAGGAAAATGACTTTGGAAATAAATGACTGAGTGTGTCTTTATTAAAGTGGGGTGAATTAAAAAATAGAAAGTGAGATTTAAAAGAGCATTTAATCTCAGCCCTAGATCTAAAGCTATTTCATCCATTGGATTTGGGGATAACCCAAAAGTCACTTAGAGTTCTATTAAAGGAGGAAAAGGAGAGAAAAGGTCATTCATTCATTAATTTTTTCATGAGTAGATTGAGAGAAGGAGAAGGAGAAAGCTGAAGAGAATTTTTTGAGTAGTGAGAAGAAGGAGGGCAACAAAACTAACTTTCAGCAAATCTGTATAGTAGGACAGAGCACGAAGTTTGAGGCAAGTGGGAACGAATTTCGAGGAGAGAAACCTGCATATTTTGAGGGAGGCCGTACAACCATTCTAGCACTATTTTCGAGGTTATTTGTATAGTTTTGAAGGCTGTAATTTCTGCTGTATTTTTTCTGTTTTGTGGGCACGAAAACCGAGGTGGAGTTTGGCACGATTTTCGAGATAAGTTTTGTTTCGATGTTGCTGTAATTTTTTTTGCAGTGTAAATTTCTGCAACACTGTAAAAGCAATATTCAGAAAATAAAGAGAAGCTTTCAAACTGGTTTTCCCCAAGAGTTGTAGGGGGTTTTTCCAAGGTCATGTTGACCAAAAATCACTATGTTAAAATGTTTTGTGTGGCTATTTTAGTCTACTGATTTTTATTTCTGCAATTTCAAGCACTGTGAAAATTTTCCAGAATTTGTGTTTTCAGAAAAAATTTTATTTTCCAGCTTGTTGAATGTAAGGCTATGGGAAAGGGCATTTAACTATTTGGAGAAATAAGGTGAAACTGAAAAATGGGGTGGGAAAATAGAAATTTCTACAAATATTTTGTGGGAAGATGTGAATAATGTCACAAATATTTATGAGGAACAACTGACATGGAGTGAGTTTTAGAGGCTATTCTAGAAGAATTATCTATTAGAAATATACTATGATGGGAGGGAAAAATATTTTTATGAGCTAAATATGGGATTTATGACTAATGAGGATTACAGTAGAAGATTTATAGAGTAGTTGAGATATGTGCCTTACCTCAAGGAGGAGAAGGGCAAGAGTCATAGATTCATTAGTGGGTTTCCGATAGTAATAAAGATAGGATTGTATTTAATGAGCCTATATCATTAGAGTAGGCCATCTGGAAGCTAAAGCATTGTTATGAGAAATTGAAGCGCATATCTAAGACAAAGCTGGACTAGAAAGGTAATGATAAGAATGAAGGAAAATGGGACAATAACCAAGAAATAATTCAGGATTTAGGTAACAAAGAGAATATTGCACCACCTA
This sequence comes from Pinus albicaulis, assembly GCA_034641835.2. Classification (NCBI taxonomy): domain Eukaryota; kingdom Viridiplantae; phylum Streptophyta; class Pinopsida; order Pinales; family Pinaceae; genus Pinus; species Pinus albicaulis. The sequence continues at coordinate 1,018,424,320 of CM076575.1, read as the reverse complement.
ATAAGTTCAATTCATCTAGCAGAGGACAAGGACTTCGATCTCAGGAGAAGAATAAGGATGAAGGATGAAATAATTTACAATGTTGGACATATGGAAAGAATCATCGTAGAAGATATTTTCCACAACATCAGGGTGGTAGACCGAAAACCTATAGTGTGCAAGAGGCACAGACAGTGGGAGATGTTGGACAAAGTATTCTCGGGATCTATTAAGCACTAGATAAAAGGAAGCTAGATCACCAAGCATCTATTATCGAGATGCATGGTAAGATTAATTTTGATCAAGTTCCTTCTAGTTTTATTGACACTATATCTAATTATAGTTATGTTAATCTTGACCTAGTGGATAAGCGTGGTTTGAATAAATAAGTGCATGTAGATTCTTGGTTAGTGCAGATGGATACAGGCACCAAGAAGAGAGTTCACCATTGGGTAAGAGCTTGCGCATTTGAGTTGAATGGACATATTTGAGTTGAATGGTATGTCCACATGAGCACATTTGAATGTATTGTCGTTGGATTCGTATAACATGCTTTTGGATATGGACTAGCTATATCTTCACATGACCAATTTATATTGTTATGAAAACTATATTGAGTGCTTGGATGACAATGTGGAACAAAGAGTCTTATGAAGTAAGAAAAAATCAAAATCAATTAGAATGGATACAACTATGCAGGCCAAGTGTAGTTACAGGAAAGGGTGTATGTTATTGTAGCGCACATTTCTACTGAAAAAGGTAAGGAAGTTGAGGATGCATATTTTTTAAGAAGATACCCAATTTTACAATAGTTTCGGGATTTATTTCCTATAGATATTTCAGAGTTTCCACCTCACAGGGAAGTAGACGTCTCTACTGATTTGGTACCAGGGGCAGTGCCAACATCTAAGGCACCTTATAGGATGAGAACAGTAGAGTTAGTATATTTTAAGTTGCAGTTGAAGGAAACACTGGACAAGGGATGCATTAGGCAAAGTGTATCACCGTGGGGTGCACCAGTATTTTTTGTGAAGAGGAAATATGGTACTCTCAAACTATTCATTTATTACAGGAAGTTGAACAAAATGACCATCAAGAACAGGATATCTTTCTGAGGATTGATGACTTGTTCGATCAGTTGAAGTGATAAAATTTTTTCTCAAAGATTGATATGAGATCAGGATATCATTAGGTACACATTAAATAAAATGACATTCACAATATAACTTTCCGGACCACATATGTGCATTATGAGTTTGTTTTAGTTCCTTTTAGTTTGACTAATGCTCCAACTCCATTTATGTGTTTGATGAATTTTGTGTTGCATCCTTATTTGGACAAGTTTGTTATTGTGTTCATTGATGACATATTGGTATATTCTAAAAATTAGGAAGAGCGTGTTGAGCATTTGGAAGCAATGTTGATATTGTTGAGAGAGCATCAGTTGTATGTTCAACTCAACAAGTGTAGTTTCTTTCAGACGTAGTGTAATATTTCAAATTTTCCATCAGTTAATTGGAATATTAGAGTTCTTACTTTTCTTATTTAGTTAAGTAAATAGAATGGTGGATGGACCAATAAACCCCATAGGAGAATAAAATCCACTTCTGTTGTGTGAATGTGGGTTAGCTATATAGTGGATCAACTTATTAATAAAGGAATAGTGGAGATCATGGAGAAATAATGAGGAATATGGTGGATATAGTGGAAGAATAAAATTAATTTCATGGAGAAGTAATGGTGAAGTGATGGAGGAAGTGCTGCATTAAATGCACACATGATGGAGGGAGTGGAGAGTAAATGCAGAGATCATGGAGATCATGGGGAGACAACACAATCTTCATATAGGCTAGTTGCCACATGTGCAGTGCAGTAATGAGGTGGGCCAAGGTTAGGGAAAGATCAAAAAGCATAAAAGGAAGGTGAGGTCAGCCATAGAAGGCATTCTGGAACTTGATATTGTATTGTCATTTTGACATTTATTTGCACGCTTCAGTTGTTTAGTTAATTCTGCTGTGTTGTTTAGCACATGGGTGTCTCCGAGCAGAGATACCACCCTTATCCATGGGGGGCTTCGAGTTCCTACTCTGAAAAGGTTTATTTGAGCAAACATTCATCATCCAGCATTGGTGTCACATTCAACCACTCTCTTCAGCACATACAACTTCACGAATTACACATTCCTCCCTAAGGGTTTGAGAGGAGGAACGTAGTTTCCGGTATTACAACTGGGAAACCCATGGAGGAATCAATCCTTCACCTTGTGCATCCATTTAAATGCTCCATGAGAAACATTGTGACATTCAACATCATGCCATCATTCCACACCTCCATGCAACAGTAACTCCTATAGGAATTACACATTCCAACAGTGTAGGGTCATAGGAGGAAGGAAGTTCCACGTATTTTAGATTGGAATCCGGTGAGAGGCCATCCCCTCAATTTGGTGAGATTATTTCCATTAGCTGTGAGAATTATTGCATCATCTAGTAGCAGGCTACAACTTTAGCCCTCTTGATAGCGCAGTCACTTCCAATAGTGTGCAGTTCAACAGCTACAACTTTATAAGAGGAAGGAGGAGATGGATCTCAAGCTTTTATCTTGAATATCAGGAGAAGGGGCCAGCCCTCCATGCATTCAGATGATTGTGTATTATTGTAGCCCTTTTATCTTTCAATTCATGCCATAGATCTGCATACCCAATAGTTATGTATTGCAAGCCCTAGGAATGTGATTTACCAAGGTGAGCTAATTTGGAAATCCTTTCTAGGTTATTATGGGTTTTCATCATAGAGTCTAGATTCCAAATCCCAGCATTTTGTGAGCTCTGAAACAACCTAATCTACACATCCATTTTTAGCCAACAATTATATTTCCATCATTTCCAGTAGGGACAACACAGTATGGCCTCCAACAGATCAGTAGTTACACTGTGCTTTCAGTGAGAGGACTTGAGGGTCACTTTAGCCATCTATGTCGGCTTGAGTGATATTACTTTTTAGCACTGTTGTAATTGTATTTCACCTCCTTGTTAATAAAATGGCTAAGTTGTTATGTCTATTCTCATGGTGTTTTCATTTTATTTCCATATTGCCGTAGTTTCCAGTTATTGTGTTGTATATTACTGTATTTTACTATTTTTGGATATTATAGTGGTATCAGAGCATGATCTTGGGCTCAGCTTGTGGGCACTAGATTTCATGACATTAGAAGAAGAAGCATAAAGTGTAGATATAAAATGGAGTAGGGATTAAGTTTTTCCACACTTATCTTTAGATCTATGTAGGATCTCTCCAAGGAGGTTAAAGAAATGATAAGGGAGAGGCAAAAAGAAACCTCAAGAAGGTTTAAGGATAAGGAAGGCCCGAGTACTTCCTATCAGCAACATAAACAACTGGCAATGCATAGGGCTCCACAACACTCTACTATGTCCACTTTCCTTGCATAAGGAAGTGAATGGCATGGAGATGGGGGGTAATTGTAGCATGGGACTCTGAGTAACTATATTTCAGAGTACAAATCTCAATCTAGAGCATTCAAGGAGAATCTAAATCGCCAAAAAAATTTCTAGATCAAAGAAAACCAGAGACCCCGCGAAAAAAATAGAAGGAAAGGGAACATAAAAAATAGATTCTTCTTTCCTATATTTTATGGGTCATCCACAAGCACAAGAAAATATTCGATGAAGGAGTTAGATGATTTCTTCTAGCTACACCTAGTAGCGGAAAGGGAGGCCATTGAGATTGCAGTGCTACACCTTGAGGGTGATTTTGGTTTAGCCGTATGGATCATGCAAGAGTAACTTTGTATACAGACTTCACTCAAAGGTTGGTATATAGGTTTGACATAAGAAAAATGGAGGTAATTCCAATTGAGGCATTTTCTGAAATTGATGAGGAAGCACATGAGGAGCAAAAGGAAGATGTGAGCACCATCACTCAGGAAAAAGAGAAACTACCACCACCACCAGCTGCAGAAGTACTTGCATCAGTAGAAGGAACACTTGCATCTTCCCAAGATTATCCAGAGCCTTTGACATTGAGAGTTCCATGCATGATTCAGGAGGTGCATGAGGAAGAGGAAGCAGATACCAGTGCTGGTGCAACAGTAGAGGAGAAACCATAACCATAACCAGCTGTTGGAGAATCAATTGAACCGGTTGGAGGAAATCTTGTAGCTTTTAAATATGTTCCCAAGTATCATCTGATCTAAGGTTTACAAAAATTTCCATCCGATATTATTTCATCACCTCATCTTGAGATTTGTGGGATCATTCCATTAGGGAAATCTCATGACCAAGGGTTAGAGAACCTTGTTGATTTGGAGCAATAGACTATCACTGCACAGAGGACGCCTGACTTGTTCAAGGAGGAGATGTATAGCCATCCCAATTTTACATTGTTGAGCTACACACAAAATTTTTTGTTGGAGTGTGGAGTTTCATAGGATGGGATGAGTATAGTCCTAATGCAGGAAATTTATATCATTATGAGGAGGAGGAGAAGCTACAAGAGAGGCAACAATGGTGGATTAGTACAATGCAGGACTATTAGTTCAGAATTGTGTATGGAGAGGGCCATGAGACATCAAATGCACTATCATGGAGTTAGCAGCGCTGTCACTGAGGAGAAATGATGATTTTGGGGGCCATTAGTCTTTGATCATTCCGATGACCACTTCACTTGTGAAGCACTCGATGGGAAGATGGTAGATGGTAGACATGTTGTGATGGATAACATCTTCCATTATCATGATATATCCTTCTTGATGAGCATCTCACAGCTCAAATAGAAGCTTCAATATACAACATATTCAAAACCTCATAGGTTCTACTGGGTCATCGGTGAGAGGTTCTCATGGAGAGACCTCAAGGAGGATGCACTCTGACATATCATGCAGTGAAAATATTGTCATCAAACTATGGAGGATGGTATTCTTCATTGGGTGGATATTGAGATGGACCATGATATGAGTCATCACCCATAGTTGGATGGATGGGTGAGGATGATGAGCAAGTGGTTGAAAAGATACTTACAGATCTATGACACGGTGCCGTAGGAACCATGGTTGTGCTAGTTGCTCTTGGGTGAGTATGGTTACCACCTGAGATTTCACATTTTTATGATCCATGCCTTGCATAGTACTGGTATGATGCAGCAGCAAGAAGCATGGATACATTAGTTACTTTTGAGAGAGTTTGGCCATCACATAACATATCATATGACCATTAGTGTATTATTTATTGGGACATTGCATAACACTAATAGGGTGTGGCAGCAAGGAGCTTGGTTATGTTGGTATGATGTGACATTCTACATGTCAATCAATTTAATGTTGCTCCATGATTTTCATTATGATGATATGAGGTGGAAGCAAGTTTCATTGTTGCTCTGGTTACTCTTGGGATAATAATGGCTGACATTCTCCCATATCTTGCATGATGATGATGTATGATGGAAACAAGATGCCTTGCTACATTGGCTTATGTTAGGAGAGTATGGCCACCATACTTGGTATGATGATGAGGTGGAATAGCAGCAAGAGGCATTGTTGCGGTGGCTACTATTGGGAGAGTATGGTCCGAAATTTTACATGTCAACCCATGTGTCTTTGTTTCCTATTTTTCACAATGTTGAGATGATTCTTGGAGCAAGTAGGGCCAACAGGGCCAAGGATTGGAGCATGGAGAGACACCACCTACTCTATTTGGCATGGGTTGGAGTGATATTTTATGAGTGGGGACTTTCCACTTGGGGAAGGAACCACTTGATTTCATATATCGCATGTAGAGAAGAGGCTTTAGAAAAGCAGATGGTTTCCACTTGGGGATCCATTCATGAGGAGAGGCATCTAGATACATATTTGGATACCATTCTAGACATTCTAGAGAGGCAGCTATGGAGCTAGGTATTCATAACACATTGGAGAAGATGGGATACCTTCCATATGAGGATGACACTTTGGAGGGCGATGGATTTCTACAGCATCTAATTTTGCAATTGCATGAGGACAAGCAACATTTTAGTGGGGAGGAATGTAATATTCCAAATTTTCCATCAGTTAATTGGAATATTAGAGTTCTTACTTTTCTTAATTAGCTAATTAAATAAAAGGGTGGAGGGACCCATAAACCCCATAGGTGAATAAAATCCACTTATGTTGTGTGAATGTGCTTTAGCTAGATAGTGGATCAACATTATGGAGTACTGGAGCATCTTATTAATGAAGGAAGAGTGGAGATCATGGAGTAATAATGATGAAGATGACAGAGATAGTGGAGGAATAAAAGTAAGATCATGGAGAAATAATGATGAAGTGATGGAGGAAGTGGTGCATTAAATGAACGCATGATGGAGGGAGTGGAGAGTAAATGCAGAGATGATGGAGATCATGGGGAGACAACGCAATGTTCATGGAGGCTAGTAGCCACATGTGCAACAGAGTAATGAGGTGGGCCAAGGCTAGGGAAGGCTCACAAAACATAAAAGGAAGGTGAGGGCATCCATAGAAGGCATTCTGGAATTTGATATTGTATTGTCATTTCGACATTTCTTTGCACGCTTCAGCTATTTAGCTAAGTCTAATGTTAGTTTTAGCACACATATGTCTCCAAGTAGAGATCCCACCCTTATCCACGGGGGAATTTGAGTGCCTAATCTGGAAAGGTCTCTTTGAGAATCCATTCATCATCCAGCATCAGTGCCACATTCATCCCCTGTCTTGAGCACATACAGCTTCAAGAATTGTGCATTCCTACCTTAGGGTTTGAGAGGAGGAAGGTAGTTTCTAGTATTTCAGCTGGGAAACCTATGGAGGAATCAATCCTTCAACTTGTGCATCCATTTCAGTCTCCCAGGAACAGAATTGTGACATCCAGCATCAAGCCATCATTCCACACCTCCATGCAACAACCACTCCTGCAGGAATTACGCATTCCAGCAGTGTAGGGTCAGAGGAGGAAGGAAGTTCCAAGTATTTTAGCTTGGAACTCAGTGAGGGACCATCCCCTCACTTTGGTGAGATTATTTCCATCATTTTTTAGCAGTATTTCATCGTCTATCAGTAGGCTACAACTTCAGCCCTCTTGACAGCGCAGTCACTTCCAGCAGTTGTGCAGTTTAGCAACTACAACTTGAGAAGAGGAAGGAGGAGTTGGATCTCAAGCTTTTAGCCTTAAGATCAGGAGAAGGGGCCAACCCTTCATGCATTGAGCTGATTGTGTATTATTGTAGCACTTTTATCTTTCAATTCATGCCATAGATCTACATACCTAGGAGTTATGTATTGCAAGCCCTAGGAGGGTGATTTTCCATGGTGAGCCAATTTGGAAATTCTTTCTGGGTTATTGTGCCTTTTCATCATAGAGTTTGGATTCCAAATATGGCATTTTATGAGCTCCAAAACAGCCTAATATATGCATCCCTTTTTAGCCAATAGTTATATTTCCATCATCTCCAGTAGGGTCAACTTAGTATGGCCTCCAACAGATAAATAGTTACATAGTGCTTTTAGTGAGAGGACTTGAGGGTCACTTTAGCCATCTCTGTCGGCTTGAGTGCTATTATTTTTTAGCACTGTTGTACTTGTATTTTACCTCCTTGTTAATAAAATGGCTCAATTGTTCTGTCTATTTTCATGGTGTATTCAATTTATTTCCACATTGTTGTAGTTTCCAGTTATTGCATTTTATATTACTGTCTTTTCCTATTCTTGGATATTACACAAAAAGGTTCAATAGGATATTGGAGGAAATGTTGACTATGTATGTCATGCATTAGAAACAGAAGTGGGAAGATTATCTTCCACTAGTAGATTTTTCCTACAACAACGAGTATAAAGAATCCTTGAAGATGAGTTTATTTGACGCATTTTATGGGCAAAGATGTAATACTCCCATCAACTGGAGTGATCCAATAAAGAAGGTATTGATTGGACCAGACATGTTGGGGGAGATGGAACAATAAATGTAGGTAATCAAGAAGAATCTGAAACATGCATAGAATAGGAAAAATATTTATGCACATCGAAACTGGTTGTTTAAGGCATTTCAATTTGGGGAACATGTGTACTTTCACATCAAACCGAAGAAGATCTCCTTGCAAATTGGATCATGTTCCAAGCTGGCACCATAGTTATGAGGACCTTTCAGGATTATTGAGAGGATAATACCAGTAGCCTATCAACTTGCATTACTTCCCACAGTGAAATTAAATGATTTTTTCCAAGTGTCATTGCTTAAGAAATATGTTAATATAGTAATTATGTTATTGACTAGTCTGTATGGCAAGTGGAGCTAGAAGGAGAATTCCAATTAGAACCTCAATGCATTTTGGAAAGAAAGACGCTCATGCTCCGAAATCGAAAAATCGAGCAGGTTAAATTGAAATGGAAGCACTTTTGGCCCAATGAAGTTACATGGGAGATGGTGGATCAGATGCGGGGCTATGTATCCTTCCTTATTCATTGTTTGAGAGAATGTTTTGGAATGTGTTTTAGTATATGTTTGGTATGATATTTTTGTATATGTACATATGTATATGGAAGTAAATACCGCCATGTGCTATTTTATAAATCTCCAATAAGAGTTATGAGTGTCATGTTATTATGATGTTACATTTTTCATGCTGTCATGTTGGATTGCTTCTCAATTGGTTGATCATTATAAATACTACAACGATCTAAGTTATAAAGCTCCATGGGAAGTATGTATTTTTTACAATAGTATTGTTGGTTGTAGGTGTCATTGAACACCGAGGACGGTGTTCCCCAAAGGGGGAGGGTTCTGTAACAACCTTGGTGAAAATTCCATGTAATAAAAGTTAATACTAGAAAAATAATAACCAAGGTCATGGGATCTGTATTACAAGCTGAATGTTGGTAAAAACATCCTAGTGCGGGTGTTTATATGGTTTATTATTGCTATGGAAATTAGCAAAGGAAATGGATAAGGCTTTGGAAATGAAAAGTGGCATTTATTGGAAATTATTTATGAAAATAATCGAAAATAGGAGAAAAGGGAGGTGAAAGGTCACATGTTGCATGTGAGGAGTAAAATGAAGGAAAAGAATGGAAAATGAAGAAAATACAGGCCTCATAAATAAAAAGGCTTTTGAGGATTAGTTCATGGTTTTTTTTAGTGTGATTTTGGAGCTCTCATTATTCTCTCTCTCTCTCTCTAATACTCTTGGATAATTAGAGTTTCTTGGAGCGCTCTTCAAGAGTGTGGCATACTTGGAGATTTGGAGGATGAAGGCAAAGGTAGGGAAAGAAAGCGTAAGACGACATAAATATCATTAGCTACAATGTATTTTTTTTGTATGTATTGAGTTGCATGTATGTTTTCCTCACTATTTTCAGCATGCATGGCATATGCAAGTAGTTTCTTGGTCATGATCTGAAATTGGCATGGAGGATTGCCTAGATGGATAGTGGATTTTGATAGCATTTCCATTTACTGGATAGTCATGGTGTTCTAGGTTCATTCATTTCTTATTTTTCTGGTTGGTTCTCAAGTGATTTTGGTTGTGGGTTGAGTCACTAACACATTTGGCCTAATTTTTGACGACCAAAATGTCGCTTTTGCGACACATAGGCATCACAAGAGCGACACTTTGAGGTGAGGCAAAATGTCATTTCCTGTCCCATCGCAATTCCGACACTTATAATAACTGTTGATAGAGCGACACTAATTCCGAAATTTTTTGGTAATGTCACAATTTTAACGTTTCCAATTCATCATCAAGGTTTCCAATGTTTCCAAGATTTCATTTCTCTTCTGACGTTTCCAAGTTGTCGTTGCGCTTCCAAATTTTCCATGTTGTCGTCATTATTTCAACAGTTTGAAGCCTTTCGTCGCTCTTCTGACGTTTCCAAGTTGTCATCGTAGTTTCGACGCTTCCATGTTGTCATTGCTATTCTGACATTTTGAAGCCTTCATCATAATTCCAACAGCCAAAATGGTAGATGGAAAAAATAATGTTGGGGATTCATGACAAATTTGGCACATATCTCTTGCAGAGTAAATGCAGTTCCTCTTGGCCCTTCCAAACAAAGGCAGATATGATAGATTTGATGCGGTGGCTTCAAATACAAGCTCTCTTTTGCGATATTTTATTTTTAGAGGTATTTCCGATAGACATGGGTTACTGTTTAAGTTGTACCCACTTCTAAATGTGAAACCAGTGCATCTGATAACGTGTGGGATTTAATAATACACTATGCTTCTTAGAGATGAAGATGTTACATGTATGTCAGAGAGAAAGGACATGATTTTACAGTCAACTGTTTCAAATTTATGGGAAAGAACTAGGAAGTGTTGTGTATATGCTGATGTGAATTGGGTCTTTGTTCAAGGTTTGAATGCTTGAATTCTTTGGTACTCGCGTTCGTTACCGAACAAGAGTGATTCAGATCAAGACTCTAATATCAAGCCTCTGAGATCAAGCCTCCGAAAATTTCAAGAATTCTTCTGAGATCAAGCCTCTAAAGCTTACCGCCTGAAAGGACCCTTCACTATGCTCAGATAAGGTACATTTTAGATATTCCTGAACTCTAATTCAGTTAAGTGAGAAAATACTGGTTTCCAATCGAGCTTCACATGCTTCAGTCTTTGCGTTTTTTAACAAACAAGAATGAGTGCAATGTCTCCCACATGCATCCCAAATGGACAATGAAGAATACAACATACATTTACTTGCTAAAAATGACAGGGTTAGAAGAGAGATGGAGCTGGCAGAGAGCAGGAATGATTATCCAGAAGTTGAGAGAATTAAAGTGATATTGAAGGAACTAGAAGTCCTTTCTCTTCAGAGAAAAATCAAGGATGAAAAAGCCTTGATGCTATCAGAAATGAATAAGAAAAACAAGGCTGAAAATTTCAAGAATGCTTCTAAGATCAAGCCTCTAAACCTTAATCTTAAAGCAGGTGAATTAGGGTACGATCCTTTCACTGAGTGTTGGACGCAATCTCAAAATTATTATGTTACAAAGGCAAAGGTTGTGGAAGACAACATTGATGCTAACAAAGAGGCAGATACAACCAAAGAAGAGAATCCATAGCAATGGAAACTGTCAATGATGATGGAAATATTGTTGACACTGATGCTCCTGTATCATAAGATGAAAATGTGTATTTTTTGCATGATTTTGAACTTCCAATTTTACTTGCTGGAGTACAGAAGTATGGGGGTGATCAAGGGGGGCCTTTAGCTTTTATGGCTAGAAAGAAAAAGATTGAGGCAAATTGTGGAGTTCAAGTTCCTAGAAATGATGGAAGGAGGCATAGCCTGGCATTAACTGTGAATTATTACTAGCGTAGAAGAGGTCTACTGTAATATATATAAGCATATTAGAATAAATATCTATATAAGAAATCGGGTTTTGTAATATATATAAGCATAACTTTCCTATTAAGTATTAAAAAGCTTAAAACTCCAATCTATTATCCTGGTATGCATACAAGAGTACACATTCCATCAATCAATATTAGCAAACAAAATAAAATGCCATCTACAGATAATAAAAATATTGATTTATAGTAAGGAGATGTGAATTAAATATAAACAAAATCACACGAAAGTTATCCAAATTCCAAAAAAATGCTTTAAACAAACTGCAATTGCCTACATTTTAAATATTCTAATATCATTCAACTGCACTAACCCTTTCATTAGAGTCTTTGAAAGTGAAACTTTATCATTAGCAGTTAGGCATTTTTCAACCTCTCTCAGCTTCCTAATTTTCTCCATCTGCTTTTTTCTTTCAATCTGAGTATTTTGTAAGTTGGAAATAAATAGTCAGCCTAGAATCTACAGTCATCTAATGCATAGAGGAAATAAAGCTGCTCCTTTTCAACCTAGATCAAACATACATTGCAAATTTCTGAACTACTAAACTATCGTCTCAGTTATACTCACCATATTTTCCTCCTTTGGAATTAATTTCTGCTTCAATCTCAGTGAACTACCCTGCTCTCTTAATTTTTCTTTCATATCTAAGCCTTCCCCTCTACAATAAACACTATACAATCTATTGAAAAATGAAAAAATCTTTCAAACCAAGACCAATATTATAATCACACCCAAAAACAGTGTTTTGTCAAGCATGTTTCAAACAAAGCATACCTTGGTCATCTTTTTTGGCTGGAATTTATCTTCTCCCTGAGATGACAATAGATCATGACTTTGCATAAGGGGCATTGCAGGTTTCACATTTGGATTTACTCCATATGTATCATGGAGTAAATCCATGATACATTCTAATTATCCCATGATATTATCATTTTAACTGTTCCATGAGTTTTGATTCTTTCTAATAGAAAGTGCATTAATAAATTTTATCCTACTTTTCTAATGTGAATGATTTCCAGACTACTTTTCCCTTTTTACTATGCATCCATGTGTAGAATTGAGAAACACTTTGTTTTAGAATGATCTGCATTATTAAGAAGATATTAGTTTGAATGTAATCATCTGTATTTCTTGGGAGATGCCATATTTTAAACCAAGCTCTATTAGAAGCATCATCAATTTTCCTCAGCAAGCCTCTAGAGCTAAAAGCCATAATCACAAGCAGTGTCCAAAACCCAGAATTAGAAAATCTCTTTGAATCAATGGTTACTTGAGGGATATTACATAACATTTCCAAGTAATTTCTCAACAAACAACTGGCAGGAGCAATAAGTATATGACGGTCGAATGTATAGAAGACTTGTAGACTAGAAATTTTCATATAAAAAACTTTGAACCATCTGGATCTGGAAGTGGACAGTGTTGTACCACACCAGTGACAAGTATGCTCTTATACTGAAATAGTACAATAACTCATCTTTTCTCCAACCATATAAGAATATTTAACATAAACGACTGAGTGTTGCAGCGTGTCAAAATAAAAGAGATGAAGTCACATGCATGTAGCTGTGAGGATAAGACTATAAATAAGTAATAACATAATATAATCAGATATTCATCAATTAAGGAATAAAATCACATGCATATATTTCAAAATATGCAGAAGCATGTGAAATTTTCTCATGCATAGACACCCAAACAGAAGACCTTAAATTCAAAATATAAATAGGGTATAGATCAAATTTATTTATCTCAAGTCGTTTTTTCTATTGATCCCAACTACCCTAATTAATTCTAAGAGGAAGGGGAACATACTCTACATCACATTCCATGGGATATTCAATAGATATATTTCATCTTCATATCAGCTATCAAAGGGCACTCTGTCTTTAAGGAGGTCACTACTATATATAGTGTTCTTAGCCTACCTTCAAAAAATCAAAGTAGCAGGAGGTTGCATGCCTTTGAAATGTTTTCAAACATATTGTTGCTAGCAAGGATAGTGTTATAAAGTTTTTAATACATAATTATAAACCTATATAATAAATCGACAAAGTGGAATGTATCAGAAACAAAGTTTCTTCCAGCATCTAACACACAAAAATGTGAAGTATGGTCCAAATATTTCAAACCTAATGTTGCTAGGAAGGATAGAGTTACAAAGTTGTTAATACATAATTACAAACCTATCAACGAAGAGGAAAGTATCAGAAACAAAGTTTATTCCATCATCTAACATAGAACAAGTTGAAGTATGGTCCAGATGTTTCTAAGAGAACACCTTACCTTTTACATTGAAGGATGTTTATGGGGTTTATTGCACACTATGAATGAAGATAGTTGCAATTATCCATAACGCCTACAATAGAAATGTTGGGTGTGGAGCCTGATTACCTTATTTATTTTGTATCATAGCGTTGGACCCCTGTACTTTAATGGGGTGGCAATGCCACCCATAATTGTATTCTTCCTAGGGGGTCCAGGGAGGGACGACTACAAGTTTATAAAGCTCCCCCCTGGTGGAGGGTTTCGGGGGCAGCACCCTTGAAGCTAAAAATATATGTAAAATTGCCTTGTAAAAGTATAGTAATTTCTAGTCAATCTAGGCCATTGATTAGGCGGACGATCTGACGGTAGAAGTTATGTTTAGTTTAGGGTTTTTTTCCCTAGAAGGCAACCCCTCGCATGTATGAGGGTATTGTATTTCGACTATGTATTGTATGTTTATTCCCAGAGTGAGAAACATATAGGGAGACTGGGAGAGAGAATAGAGGATATTATAGTGGATCTGATGTAGGTTTTGTCTCTTCATTTTGATAGATAATAGAAAGGAAGGAATAGTTTTTTGGGGTGTACATAGCCCAACCTGGGTGAACCACGTATATTTGTCTCTCTCTGGTTTTATGCGTTTTTTGTTCTTGTGTATTTCCGCATATTTTATGTGTTGAATTTCTCTGTAATCTATAATTTTTTAGCAAATGGTATCAGAGCTGAAGGTATATTTGGCTGATAAACTCGCAGGAAAGAAGGATTCCTGGTTCGAGTGGGAGAAATGATGGAAGATGGTAAATTTAGGGTCGAGAAATTCAACGGCCAAAACTTACCACTGTGGAAGATGTAGATGGAAGATTATCTGTATCAGAAAGATATGTACCTACCATTGAGCGGAAAAACAAAGAAGCCGATGACTATGATAGACGCAGAATGTGAGACTCTCGATAGAAAGGCACTTGGAACAGTACGGTTGTGCCTCGCGGCATCGGTAGCCTTCAATATTTCGAAGGAAACAACAAGAGAAGGTTTGATTAAGGCATTGGAGAAACTATATGAAAAACCCTCGGCCTCAAACAAGGTATTTCTTATGAAAAATTTATTTAATATGAAGATGTCAGAAGGTGGATCTGTTGCAGACCATTTAAATGATTTTAATACAGTTACCAGTCAGTTAATTTGTATAGTGGTAAAATTTGATGATGAGGTTAGGGCTCTTTTATTTCTGTGCTCGTTGCCAGAAATATGGAATGGTTTAGTTATGTCCATTAGTAACATTGTCTCTCGATCTAGTACTTTAAAGTTTGATGATGTTGTCGGTGCTATCCTTAGCGAGGAAGTGCAACGGAAAAGCTCCGGTGAGACATCGGGTAATGCTTTGAGTGCAGAGTCCCGGGGAAGAAAAATGGAAATAGGAAAGAGCTCAGGATATCGCAGTAAATCAAGGAAAGGCAGATCCAAGTCCATATTGGGGATAGTGTGCTGGAAATGTGAAAATAAAGGACACCTAAAGAAACATTGTAGATCTCGGAAGGGAAAATAAGAAGACGCACTGTAAGAAAACAATCATGAATCAAATCTGATAGGTGATGTGTTACAATATGCTTTTATTCTTCCTTTCGAAAATTTTATTGATTCCTGGGTGGTATATTCAGGGGCCTCATTCCATGCCACACCTGATAAGAAATATTTTCATGACTATGTTCAAGGATATTTTGGACAAGCTCGTTTGGGTGATGATAAACCCTGTAAAATTGGTGGAATGGGTAAAGTTCTTGTAAAAAAACAAAATGGAAACCAATGGCTATTAAAAGAGGCAAGGCATGTTCCAGATCTAAAGAAAAATCTGATTTCAACAGGGCAGTTAGGTAGTGAAGGTTGTGTGACAACTTTCAAAGATAAAATTTGTAAGGTCACCAAAGGAGCCCTGGTAATAACAAAAGGCGAAAAGGTTGGTACATTGTATTTATGCAATGGTATTTCTAACTTTGTTAATGCTTTAACTTCCAAAGTACCAGATGCAACATTATGGCATCATAGGCTCGGACACGAGTAAGAAGGAAATGAATATTCTTCACTCAATAAAATTTTTGTCGGGTTTGAAGAATGTTGATTTGGATTTCAGTGAGAATTTTATTTATGGAAAATAGAAGAGAATCAGATTTCTCAGAGTTGGGAAAGAAAATAAGAGTGAAAAATTAGAGCTTGTGCATACAGATGTATGGGGACCTTCTCAGGTATCATCTCTCGGTGGCTCTCATTATTATGTTACTTTTATTGATGTTGCAACTAGAAAAACTTGGATTTATTGTATTCATAATAAATCTGATGTATTTGATACTTTCAAGAAATGGAAATATTTGGTTGAGATTGAGACATGAAAGAAGTTGAAGTGTCTCAGATCAGAAAATGGAGGTGAATATTACAGCAAATATTTTGATAGGTACTGTTCAGAGAATGGAATTCACAGAGAGAAGACAGTTCTAAGAACACCACAAGAAAATGGTGTGTAAGAAAGGATGAACAGAACAATCATGGAGCATGCAAGGTACATGATATTGCATGCAGGATTGCCTTTACAATTTTGGGTAGATGTTGTAGATACTGTTGTTTATCTAATAAACATAGGGCCATCAAGTTCCTTGGATGGTGATATTCCAGAGGAAGCATGGACAGGTAAAAAGGTAAACTACTATTTTTTAAAGCCGTTTGGCTGTGAGGCTTTTGTCCATATTAATAAAGAAAATAGAACAAAACTTGAGGAAAAATCAAAGAAATGTACCTTTATTGGATATGTTGTTAATTATTTTGGTTATCGCTGATATGATTATGAAAATCACAAAATCATTAGGAGCAGAGATGTAATATTCAATGAAAATGTCTTGTATAAGAATCAGTTGCAGGAAAAAAAACAAGAAAAAGAAAACAAAGAATACACAGTTCTTGATGAGATCACTTTAAAAGTAAGGGCGCCTAAAAATAATAATAATCAACATCCACAACAACAACAACCACCACAACAACAATAGGCACTTCAAACACCTGAAAGTGGTGTCAAAAGATCTACCAGGGTAAGTATACCCCCTCAATGATACTCTCCTTCATTGTATTATTTATTGTTGACTAATTCTAGTGAACCCGAATTTTATCAAGAAGCAATGCAGGTTGAAACTAGGAAGAAGTGGGAGCTAGACATGAAATAAGAGATGGAATCCTTAATGCATAACCAGACTTGGGACCTAGTCAAGTTGCCTGCAAGTAAAAAAACATTGCAGAATAAATGGGTTTACAGGGCGAAGGAAGAATATGGAGGAATGCAGAGGTACAAAGCTAGACTTTTGGTGAAGGGGTTTGCACTGAAGAAAGGTATTGATTTTGATGAAATATTTTCTTCTTTTGCTAAGATAACTTCAATCAGAACTATTTTATGTCTTGTAGTAGCAGAAGATTTGCATCTTGAACAGTTAGATGTAAAGACAAAATTTCTACATGGAGATTTGGAGGAAGAGATCTATATGTAGCAACCAGAAGGATATGAGGTCAAAGGGAAGGAAAAATTAGTGTGCATGCTAAAGAAGAGCTTGTATGGCTTAAAACAAGCTCCAAGGTGGTGGTATCTAAAATTTGACAAGTTTATGTCTGAACAAGGTTATATTAGATGGCACTCTAATCATTGTTTTTATTTGAAAAATCAAAATGATGGAAGCTATATTATATTGTTATTGTATGTAGATAACATGCTTGTTGCGGGATCTAACATGCACGAAATAAATGTGCTAAAAATATAATTGGCAAATTCATTTGCAATGAAGGATTTGGGCGCTGCAAAACAAATCCTTGGTATGAGAATAACTAGAGACATGAAAAATCACAAACTAACATTGTCTCAGAATGAGTACATACAAAAGGTGTTGAAAAGATTTTATATGCAGAATTCAAAACCAGTTAGTACACCTTTTGCTATCCCTTTCAAACTTATTAAGGAGATGTGCCCCAATACCCAAGAAGAAATGCATTATATGTCTAAAGTTCCATATGAATCAACAGTTGGAAGCTTAATGTATGAAATGGTTTGCATAAGGCTTGATATTTCACATGCAGTGGGAGTTGTAAGAAGGTACATGAAAAATCCAGGAAAAGAACATTGGATGGAAGTGAAATGGATTCTCAGATATTTGAGAGGTACCACAAATCAAGCATTGTGCTTTGATGGTTCAAACATTGCTCTACATGGATATGTTGATGCAGATATGGCAGGTGATAGAGATAATAGGAGGAGCACTACAGGGTATGTATTTACCGTAGGTGGAACAACTGTCAGTTGGGTTTCAAAAATCCAAAGTGTTGATGCAATTTCAACAACAGAAGTAGAGTATGTTGGTGCTACAGAGGCTAGTAAAGAAATGATTTGGTTAAAAAGGTTCATGTATGAATTGGGTAAGAAGCATGATATGGGAATGTTATACATTGATAGCCAAAGTGCCATTCATCTTGCAAAGAACTCAACATTTCATTACAGGACTAAACACATATAGCTCAAGTACCATTTCATACGGCCAGTATTGGAAGATGGACAGTTGAAGCTGGAAAAGATACACACTAGCCAAAATCCTACAGATATGCTAACAAAAGTTGTAACCAGGAGAAAATGAAAATATGCTCAGTTTCAATTGGTCTTCAAGTATGATGATGAAGATGAGAAACAACCAGGTCCAAAGTGGAGTCATTGTCCAAGAAGTGAAGCAGCGGTGGAGTTGCTAAAATCAGTCTCCAAGTGGGAGATTGTTGGGTGTGGAGCCAGATTATCTTGTTTATTTTGTATCATAGCGTTGGACCCCTATACCTTAATGGGGCGACAATGCTTCCCGTAATTGTATCCTGCCTGGGGGGTCAATCTGGTCCGTTCATTAGGCAGATGATCTGACGGTAGAATTTATGTTTATTTTAGGGTTTTTTTCCCTAGAAGGCAACCCCTCGCATGTATGACAGTATTGTATTACGGTTGTGTATTGTATGTGTATTCTCAGAGTGAGAAAAAAATAGGGAGACTGAGAGAGAGAACAACGGATATTACAACAGATCTTTTGTAGGTTTTGTATCTTCATTTTGCTGGATAATAGAAAGGAAGGACTGGCTGTTCGGGGTGGATGTAGCCCAAACTGGGTGAACCACGTATATCCGCGTCTCTCTGGTTTTATGTGTTTTGTGTGCTTGTGTTTTTCTGCATATTTTATGTGTTACATTGCTCTGTAATATATAATTTTCAAACAAGAAATGGATATCTCTATTATATAATTACTTGTAGTGAAATATTTAACCAAACCAAGTGGATACTAAAACATTCTGATTAGCATGCTCAGGAACTTGATGCCTTTTGTGCTAAAATATGGATTTGCACTACCTATTATATACCATGGGTTTGTGCATGTACATGATATTACAAATAATTAGGGTGAATATATTCAACATAGTTTCAAAACAATAATAAAATTACATTGGTGATATGACCTTTTTATTTGTAGCATCTTGATGGTTGGAGGAAGGTGCAGTAATGGAGAATGGATTCAATATCATTAAGCGGTTTTTTTCTTGTGAATTTGGTGAAAAAAACCTACATGACCTTGATTGAGGAATTTCTCCATGGACATGCAAGAAACTCCATTGGCTTGAAATTAGTTTCAAGAATTGAATCCAATAGCATAGTATTGGGACTGGAAAAGCACATTGCAGGAATACCCTCTTCTATGTTTCTTAGTGTCCATACAAACTTTCCCTTTTGATATAGTTTTACTCTGCCATGATAACAACCTACAAGACAAATGAGAGCATAGACATGTTATCAGAACTCAGATGTTGTTTCACTTGATCAACTTCCAAAAGTATTGAAGAAACATATAGCTAGGAGTTCTTTGAACTATGTAATATAAATAATATTGAATAACATACCTCGAGGGAAAAAGGTAATTCAACTATGCTATAAATATATAATTGCAGACTATCTCCTTGTAACTGTGAGATGACTTCCTACAACAACATAAATTACAACATCAAGACAACCTCTGGTACTTCTTTCTTAGCTTCTTCGAACTGAGAACATCAACAGACTAAGAAAACTAGCATTGAGATCCTTAATAAGCCCATGAATAGTTGGGAAATTTCTATAGACTTTGTTGGCCTGATCATATGAACTGAGATGAATGCATCATGTGTAGCATCTTTCTAAAAATATATATAAATTCTTCTCTACAACATGAAATGAAATGATGAGAGCACCACAAGGGCACCCAATACCACACTTGCACATAAAACCACCAGCAGACAAAAAGCTACAACAATCCAATTGGCAATGCAAGATTCAAAAAACATCTGAATAGTTTACACCATATTCATAAATCTCGTGTTCACATACATATACTTGGATTAGGGTCCGAACATTCCAGTTCTAAGATTAATGAATTGACGGTTTGTTTCTTAAAGTATATAGGTATATTCTAGTACTTGAGACCTTGAATATAAGTTGGCAAACACAATGGGATTAAGAATGCTGAGTATGGTATAAAATATTTCCAAACATTCCAATTCTAAGGCTAATGAAGTGATGGGTTATTACTTAAAATATACAGGAATATTCCAGTACTTGAGACTTTAAATATAAGTTGGAAGACACAATGGGATTAAGAATGTTGAGTATGGTATAAAATATTTCCAGTACTTAATACCTTGGCATACATAATGGGATTAAGAATGAAGAGTATGGTATACACTGATTTTTTATTGTTATGATACTTATTTCATCCACTATGGATACCTATCCCATTCGATTTCCCTTTGTTTCACAAGTCACACCAACTTGAACAGGGCATTGTTGTGGAATGTGAAGCTAAGGAAATGTTGGAGTAGGGTAGAGGTTGGATTTGAGTAGAGAAGTTAAAACAACCATTAGATCAAAAAAGAAAAGGAGTGAATCCCTCATTTCCATGCCTTTGCCCTTTTCCGTGGTGTTCCTAATCTGAATTTCAATAGGAGATAGAACGTCAAAACCCCAAAAAAAGAAATATCTACCTACATGGAAAGCCCTAAAATTTTATAGAATAGGTTAAAAGTAATATCAAGCAAGCCACCTGTTGTCACTTTGGTGGTATTGATCCACTCTTCATTATAAGGAAATACTAGTCTATGAGGGAATCCCTTTGTCAACCTAAGCCTAATTGTTTGATACAAAGTGAAAGTGTCTCAGCTTAAAATGACAACACTCAATCAAACGAACTCACTTTTGAAGATGTCATCCAAATTCTATAAAGGGAGAGAAAACTTCTTAGAATCTGTTTGGTCTCAATCTAGTCTCCTAAATTGAGTTCATTTAATTGTCAACCAGGGTTGGTAAACTACTGAAGTGAAGTTTACTGTATGTACCTAAGTGTTTGTTTCTTAATGCGTTGTGTGTAGTGTTTTATGATGTTTTTGGTCTTTTGTGATGATTTATGAATCCAAGCTCACAAAGTACTAAAAATTGTTAGTCCACAATGCATTCAAAGGATGGACACATGTTGAAGTATAAATGTGAGAAATCTATGAGGTTATTAAGTCCAACATAAACCCAATAGTTTATTAGCCTTTTGAGATGCAAATGGCCATATATTTAGTGAAATATGAACCAATGCTTATGAAGGGAATGTTATTTCTTGCAACTATGCCAAATGTGAAGTATTTTTGTTGTGAAATTTAATTATTGGTCATCTATAATATCAGCTTATGCATGCTAGAAAATTTATGGCAATAAAGAGTGAAACCCTAGATCCATCAATTATGTTAATAATTCATCATGTAAGGTGCCCAATTTAACCACGAATCCCAAAAAAATTTAACTTTGGGACTTTGCAAAATCAACTAAAAGGAAATAATAGACTACTAGGGCCTATGGAGCCCCCCCCCATTAGTCCTAATTGAATATTGCTACAAGGAAGAGTGGATAAAATGTCTCTCAATGGGAATGGCTACCATGATGATATAACAGCCTTTAGTTGAGCTAGCCATATTATGCCTATGACAAACTGGCTATGAGGACACTATTAGATTAGGACTATGACTATTCTAAAATAAGATATGAACTAGTCCTGGGCCAATGAGAGAAACTGATCTACTAGCTCTAAAACGGATAAGACCCATTTATTCAAGGTTTTCTTCTGGACTAGCACTCGATCTATCACTGGTCCCAATATTTTCTTCTTTTTCTTACTGCCGAAAGACAAGGAGATGGACTGAGTGGAGGATTCCTAGTCTTTAGACCTGGAAGAAGGTAGGCTAGTTACACTTATTCTAAAACGCGGTTCGCTTGCTTCCAATGGGCATGTGGGTGTTTGGATGAGGTGTGCTCTGTCTTTGATGAGAAGACGTGTTCCTTTTCATATTAGGCAGCAGGCGAGTTAGGTCAAAACCTCTGCAAAGGCAATTTTAGCTTGCTTTAGCCCCACTTTCAACCTTGATCAGTGGTTGCCACATCTGGCTTGAAAGTCAATTGAAGTTGTCATATTTTCACATTGGCCACCCATGTAATTTTGGTTATACCTAACCCAAAGACCCTTCCAACCACCTCATCCAACAAAAAAATTATTTTATTTGCTTGGCTCGGCCGCGATCGAGATAATTTGATTCTATTGCCACTTTCCCTGGGAACTCGTATATACCTCACACTGTATTCTACTTGAGTGATTTAGACATCAATTTGTTTATTATACTCAGATTTATGACACAATAACAATCAATAAGAAGAATAAACATGAGAAAATTGGAAAAAATCCAAAACCTTAAATAGTAAAAGAAACTAACCTTCCTGGCAGAATCCGAAGCTTGAAATTCCTTCCTCTTGATTATACAACACCTCAAAGCCTATAAAAGCATGGATTCGATCCACACCATGCTCCAATGTGTCCGAAGAAATAGAAGGGTCAAGTCGTGGAAAGCGTGTTCAACGTTCAGGTTCAGGGCGAGTCGAGTTCCTTAGGGCGTCGGGAAGGGTCGATTCAGGTTCAACCCGAGTCTACATAAATAACAGTGACATCGGGTTCAAAATAGTGATTCAGGCGACAGAAAATTTCTGGTTCGAGTCGTGAAGTGAATTAAGAGCTGGAGAAAGTAGGAATAGGGAGGGTGGGGTGAAGGGTGAATTTTTTTTGAGGCGGGAATTGGAATTAAAATTAAAAATTAAAAATTAAATGTAAATAATATATATATATATATATATATATATATATATATATATAGTATTAAATTAAAAATTGAATACAAATATATAATATATTAAGGTTTATATAAATTATTTAATATGTAAAACTTACAACTTTACACACACATGACCCAACCCAACCCGAACCAGACCCAAACACGTTTCCTTGGGTGCCCTCACACGACACGACCTGGCCCACCTGAACTAAGCACAAGGGAGAAAACGACAAACGGGTCACACGAACGTGCACATTAAGGGACACGGGCAATCACAACTTAGAATTTTTGATACGGCCTCCCTCCCAAGACCCGACCTGACCCGACCCAAACATGTTTCCTTCGATGCCGTCACATGGCATGACCCGACCTGCCTAAACGAAGGCACCAAGGAGAGCCAAATGGAAAACGTGTTGCACAAACATTCACAAGGCACATGGGCAGTCACAACTTAGCATTTTTTATAAAGCCACACTCACATTACCCGACCCAACCCAACTCTAACGTTTTTCCTTGGGTGCCCTCACATGGCACGACTCGACCCGGTTGAATGAAGGCAAAAGGGATTTAATGACAAACGGGCCGCACGAATGTGCACAAGCCACATGGACAATTACAACTTAGCATTTTTTATACAACTGTCCTCACACGACCTGACCTGACTCGACCCAAATGTGTTTCCTTGGGCACCCTCACATGGCACGACCTGACCCGACCCGACCTGACCCAGACACATTTTTTTGGGCACCCTCACACAACACGACTTGATCGGACCTGACTCGAACTCATTTCCTTGGGCGCCCTCACATGACCAAACCCAACCTGACCCAACCTACTCGAACGAAGGCACAAGGGAGAAAACTACAAATGGGTCACACAAACATGCATAAGAAACATGTACGATCACAACTTAGCATTTTTGATATGGCCTCCCTCACATGATGCAACCTGAACGTGTTTCCTTTGGTGCCCTCACATAGCACGACCCGACCTGACCCAACCCAAACACATTTCCTTGGGTGCCATCACATGACCCAAGTTGACACGACCCGCCCTGAACGCATTTCCTTAGACGCCCTCACACGACCCGACCCGACCTGAATGCGTTTCCTTGGGCACCCTCAAATGCCCCTATGACCCGACCCACAGGAACAAAGGCATAGGGGATAAAAAGGAAAATAGATCACACGAACATGCACCACAAGGCATGCGCGTGGTAACAACTTATAATTTTTGATACGGGCTCCCTCACATGACCCAACCCTACCCAACGTGACTTGAACGTGTTTCCTTAGGTGTCCTCACATGGCACGACCTGACCTGCACGAACGAAGGAATAAGGGATAAAATGGAAAACGGGTCACACAAACATGCACAAGGCACACAGGAAATCATAACTTATAATTTTTGATACAGTCGCCCTCAGATGACCTAACCCCAAGACCCGCCCAAACACGTTTCTTTGGGCGCTCTCGCACAACCCGACCCGACCTGACCCACTCGAACATATTTCCCTGGGCGCCCTCCCACAACCTGACCAACTCGACCTGCCCGAACGCATTTCCTTGGGTGCCCTCACACGACACGACACGACCCGACCCAACCTACCCCAACGCGTTTCAATAGGCGCCCTCAGACGGGACGACCAGACCCGAATGCAACCACAGGGATACATTTGGTATCAAAGATTGGATATTATATTGGTTGGTCTCAGTGAAACATTAGTAGGGGCAAGACATTGGTGAGGTTCAAAGCTGCATAACAAGACATGGAAAGCTGGGAAGAATTTCAGGGGAGGATTTTTTAGACCTTGTATAGGTTGAGGCGTATGAAATAAGAGCACCCACAGATTTGTGTTGAACTTGAAGTCTTGGAGGAGAATGCTGAAGTAGAGCATCTTTGACTTGGTTGAGCAGCGGAGCAGGATGGAGCTGCAGATTGCGATGAAGAAGAAGAAGCTGAGATATGTGAAGAAGAGTATGTTGCATATGTGTCAATGATAGAGGAATAACTTGATGAACACATTGGACTGGGATCATGCACTTTGTAGACATTGACGATGGAGGACACTTATAGGGATTAGGGGTTAGGGTTTAATGGGTTTAGGGTTTGGGGGGTTAAATGGATTAGGGTTTTTGGGCGTTAAATGGGTTAGGGGTCGAGAATTAGGGTTTAATGGGTTAGGGGTTAAGGGTTTATAGGTGTAGGGTTTAGGGGGTTAAATGGGTTAGGGGTTTAGGGGGTTAAATGGGTTAGGGGTTAAGGGTTTAGGGGTTAGGGTTAAGGGTTTAGAGGTTTAGGGTTTAGGGGGTTAAATGGGTTACGGGTTTAGGGTTTTATGGGGTTAAATGGGTTAGGGGTTAAGAGGTTAGGGGTTAGGGGTTAATGGTTTAGAGGTTTATGGTTTAGGGGTTAAATGGGTTACGGGTTTTGATGGCAATGTGGGTGCAGGCGTTAAGGAGAGCTGCTCAAACTTTTGTGCAATATTTTCTAATTCAGGTGAAATCTGATCCTGGTTTTTATTTTCTCTCTCGGTCATCAAAATTTAATAATTTTGTTTGATAAAAACTAAATAAAGACTTTCAGAAGCAAAGGTCCCTTTATCTTCCTCCAAAATAAATTCATATCAAACAATGTTTAAAAACACATGCAGAAGCAAATCCCCATTTACCCTTTGAAAACATTATAACGCACTTTGTAACAAATGTTTAACCCTTAGGGATCTTTACACCCTTAGAAATATTATAATGCACATTAACCAAAGTTTATAGACCTTCGGAACAATATAATACTTGACTTTTAAACAAGGTTTAAGACCCTCTCACAAAGTATTTCTCGAACTTTAAACCCTTTAATAAAGTGATTTTTAAACGATATTCAAACCTTCAGACATATTAAAAAGCATTTAAACCACTCTTTAAAGACCTTTGGAACATTAAGCCAAACCTTCGGAAATGTTAAACCATTGGAAATGTTTCCGGGCTTCAACTATTCGTAAAACTTCACTTCATAACTTTTCAGGTCCATACCTTGGATTAATACCAAGCATATTTCAATGCAATTACCATCAGATCTCCACCAATCCTGATCGGACGACAATCGCATTCAAACGAACTCCGAGCTTTACCACTCAAATGCAACGCGAAATGGGTGGTATTGTTACTGTGACGTGTCAAATTTTTATTTGATCGCGTTCGAATTGATGAAAACTGCTCCTTACCCAAAAGCTGTGCAAACACAGTGTATGGTTTCTCCAAAACCACTCAACTTGAAAACTGTGGTTAAATCGCATTTTATAATGGATTTTCACAGGATTTTCGTTGGATTTCCAGTATTTCAATTTCACTGAAGTTATCCTTTTCTCTGCACAACTCCGATAAACATAGATCTGTGATCCCTGCCAATCTTCAAAAAAAGTAAACAGAACCTCGTCAACTCCGATCGCAAACAAAGAAACACATAGTTTCTTTGATTCCTCTGAACCTTTACACAGAAGGTTAATACACTCTCAATTGATACACAGAAACTAACACACACTTGATTCATACATAGAAAATATTGAATCCAATGGATTTTCGAAGCTAAAACCCTCTGGGAACTTACCAAGAATACACATATAGACAAATTTCTTTAATTTTATTAAAACTGAGGGAAAACCCTCTCAATCTACTCTTCTAATGCCAAATCCCAATTCCTCATTTTTCGAGGTTACATTTATAGGTTCTTACATAAAAATCGACCTCCTATTTGAGGATCGAATTCTCCTAATTTAGACAAAATCTAATTACATAATATCCTCCTTAAATCTATCAACTGAAGCTAAATATGTTGAAACAAATCTAAGACTGTTCACTCCTCCTAAATACTAGTTCAATCCTATCTATTACAACTGTAAAATGATAGCTAAAGGTACCAATACTTTTTCTTGTAACATTTTTTTGGATTTTTGGAATAATTAATGAAGCCTTTTGTCTCTAAGCCTCATGCCCCTGCATCAAACTCCCGAGGACAAAAATCTTCATGTGCTCCTGTCCATGAGCTCCTCCATAGAACTGCCTAGTTTTTGCAGCATAATTTCTTTCATCCAGGTAACATCTTCAATTGGTTGATCCCTCCACTTGATCAAGTATTGAAAATACTCCTGTCCCCCGGCCTTCTTAAACACTTTCTTGTTTAAGATCCACTCTGGTTATAATGTCTTTGCTGTGGGTAACTATTTTACCCAGTCAATATTTTCTCTGTCTTCTGGTCTTTCATCTGTGCCACCATCTTCATATCTGTACAAATCAGCAACATTGGCTATTGGAGATATTCTAATATCATAAGGTAATTCAATTTCATAGGCATTAGCAGAAAATTTCCTCAATATCCTCCATGGTCCTATCTTTTTGAATTTTAATTTGTTATACTCCCTCTTTGGAAATACTTCTTTCCTTATGTGTGCCAAAACCAAATCACCAAATTCAAAATTAACTTCTCTTCTACTCAAATATTCTCTGTTCTTGTACTTGATGCTGCTGTCTTGTAGATGTTGCTTTACCTATTCATGTATTGCTTGTATTTCTGAAGCAAACTCCTCTCCTTCAGCACTTCTCATTTCTGCTTTTCCCAAGTTCCTCAATTTAGATGCTCCTCTTGGGTGCATTCCATAAACTATATGGAATGGACTCTGTCCTATACTTCTGTTAGGTGAATCATTATATGCATATTCTTCCTATGGTAAAATATGATCCCACTATTTAGGATGTTCTCCTGCAAGACTTCTCAAAATATTACCCAAACTTATGTTCACTACTTCAGTCTGCCCATCACTCTGAGAGTGATAAGTTGAGTTGAAACTCAGTTTAGTACCAAGCTTCTTCCACAATATCCTCCAAAAATGACCAAAAAATCTAGTATCTCTATCAGAAACATACTTTTAGGTAACCCATGTAATCTGATAATCTCCTTGAAAAAAAAATTGGCAACATGAGTAGCATCACTGGTTTTATAACATGGAATAAAATGTGCCATTTTTAAAAATCTGTCAACCATAACATAAATTGTATCATTTCCTCTCTATGTCTTACGCAATCCTAAAACAAAATACATACTTACCATATCCCAAGGTCTATTTGGAATAGGTAATGGAATGTACAAACCTGCATTTTGACTTTTCCCTTTTGTATATTAACAAATTTTACAATTTTTCACATACTTTTCCACTTCAGATCTCATCTTTGGCCAAAAATAAAAATGACTTAGTTGCTCATAAGTCTTATCAACACCAAAATGTCCAGCAAGTCCACCACTATGCTTTTCCTTGATTAAATTTTCTTTCAAGGAACAATTTGGTATGCACAATTGATTTCTTTTGAACAATAAACCCTCTTGCAAGAAATAATCTAACCACTAACTTCTGTCTATCAAAACAGGATTACAACATGCTTCAAATGCTTATTTGAAATCCAAATATGATTTATAGATTTCTTTAAGAAAATCAAAACCTAACACTTCAATTTGACTTTCTTGAACAAGAATGCTTTTCCTACTCAAGGCATCAGCTATCTTATTTGTTTGACCACTTATATGCTTCAATACAAAGTTAAAACTTTGAAGATATTCAACCCATTTTGGATGTTTTTGATTCAATTTAGGCTGCTACATAATATACTGTTAAGCAT
Source organism: Pinus albicaulis (assembly GCA_034641835.2). Lineage (NCBI taxonomy): Eukaryota > Viridiplantae > Streptophyta > Pinopsida > Pinales > Pinaceae > Pinus > Pinus albicaulis. The sequence continues at coordinate 1,018,395,840 of CM076575.1, read as the reverse complement.
TATTATCTGAATATAGCACAAACTCTTTATACATTAAATAATGTCTCCACTTATTCAATCACTGTACAATTGCATAAAATTCTTTGTCATAAGAAGAATACTTCCTCCTTGTCTCATTTAGCTTCTCACTGAAATATGCTACAGGTCTGTCTTCTTGGCTTAGTACAGCTCCAATAACTTCTCCACTGGCATCACAATTCACTTGAAATGGTTTATTAAAATCAGGAAAAACTAAGACAGGTTTCTCAGTTATCTTTTGCTTCAAGAACTGAAAATTATTTTCAGCTTCAGTAGTCCATTTAAATGGTTGTTTTCCTTCTTTATGGTTTCAATGATAGGTGCATTGATCTTACTAAAATTCCTTATGAATTTTCTATAAAAATTAGCAAGACCGTGAAAACTTCCTACCTCAAAAACACTTTTTGGTGAAGGCCACTCCACAATTGCCTTTATCTTCTCTGGATCCATTTTTAATCCTTCAGCAGAAACACCAAAACCTAGATATACCAATTCTTCTTTCATGAATGAAAATTTCTTTAAATTTATCAGTAACTTCTCTTGATGTAACTTCCTTAAGAGATAATTAAGATGTCTCATGTGTTCTTCCTTTGTTTTGCTGTAAATTAATATATCATCCAGATACACTATTGCAAATTTACCAATAAATTCCTTTAACACTTCATTCATGAGCCTCATAAAATTACTAGGTGCATTTGATAAACCAAAAGGCATTACCAGCCATTCATATAATCCCTCATTTGTTTTAAAGGTTGTTTTCCATTCATCAGCTTCCCTTATCCTAATGTGATGATACCCACTTTTCAAAACTAATTTTTAAAAGTATCTTTCTCCACTCAAACAATCCATCAAATCTTCAATTCTAGGTAAAGGAAATATATACCTAATTTTTATTTTGTTGATTGCTCTTGAATCAGTGCACATTCTGCATCCTCCATATTTATTCGGGCTTAATACTGTAGGTACTGCGCAAGGACTCAAACTTTCTTTGATCAAACCTTTGTCAACCAATTCCTGCAATTTTTTTCTAATTTCTTCATTTTCTATAGGAGTCATTCTGTAAGCTGCTTTGTTTGGCAGATTTGATTCTGGAATCAAGTCTATCTGATGGTTGATTCTTATTACAGGTGGTAATTCATCAGGAAAATCATCCACAATAATATCACAATAACTCTCCAACATTTCTTGAATTTCAATTGGAAAATTAGAAATTTTAGTAGAAGTAAATACTACCTTAGGTTTGCAAACTAAAGCAAAATTTACCTCATCATCTTCAATCTGCTGCAAGTATTCTTTTCCACTCAACAATAAAGACTTTGGATCAAAATTTTTACTTGATGCATCTCCTTCTTCCATAGGTAACAATGTTTGATTCATACCATCTTTGAAAAACTTGTAAGTCTTTCTCTTTCCATGATGTATTGCTGCTCTTTCATACTACCAAGGTCTACCCAACAATATGTGACACACATCCATAGGCATCACATCACACATGATTTTATCTTTGTAGCTTCCCATCTGCAATTATATTTCACATTGTTCCTTTACTATCAGTTTATGTCCCTTATGAAGCTATGACACCTTTCAGGGTGTTGGATGTTCCCTTGTCTTCAATTCCAACTTCTCTATCACCTCTGTAGAGACCAAATTATTTGTACTTCCACTATCAATTTCCAATTGACAGCATTTCCCTTGAACTTTGCACACACTTCTGAACAAATTCTTTCTCTGTATTGGTTCAGAAAATTCCTTTGCTTGTTTCAACAAAACCTTGTTGACCACCAAAGATTCTCCTTTTTCTGGCACAATTTCTTTCTCTGTTTCAGGAAAATTTGCTTCTTCTTCTCCAGTTTGAGCAACAATTTCATTTCTTTGATTTGTCCTCACATTCTCTTTCTCTAGATATTCATAGGCTTTATGTCATAATTTGTTACATCTGTAACATCTAACTTCTCTTCCTCTATTTCTTCCTCCTCTTCCTCTATAAGAACTCCTTCTACCACTTGTATCACCTTCTGTGGGTGCATACTGAGGTGTGTTGCTGCTATCTCCATCTCTTGGTGTTGTAGATCTTCCTCTACCACCTTGACTTCCTTTTCCTCGGAAAGTACCTCTCCCTTTGGCAGACTTCTTTCTTAGGAGTTTTTCTTCATCTTTTAAGGCCATCTGGTAAGCCTCTTCTACTATATTAGGAGACAATATACTTATCTCATCTTGGATCTCCATTCTGAGACCATTTATGTACCTGGAAATCTCCTCTGTTGTATCTTGAATTTGTCCTGCTCTTATGCTCACTTTGTAAAATTATTTTGTATTATTTTACTATCATTAATCTCTGTCTAAGATTCTGCATTTGTCTAAATAATGAAAGCTGATGATCACCAGGAAAAAACTTACCTCTTAGCTTTGCTACCATTCTGTTCCAATTCTTGATTGGTTGTTTACCAACCCTCCTTCTCTCTTCTTGCACTTCATCCCACCAAAGTGTTGCATGTCCTTTCAACCTTGTGACAACAAACTTAACTCTATTTTCTTCACCCATCTCTTCATAATCAAAGAATTTATTCATTTCATTGATCCAGTCTATCAACTCTTCTGGATTCAAACCTCCTGCAAAAGCTGATACTTCAAGTCTAGGCTTCGATGTACAGCCTAAAATTGATTTAAAGAATCTCATATCAAGGGTAAGCTCAAAATTTTCTTCCTCTTCTTCAACTTCAGGTTCACTGACATCTTCAGAATCTCTTTGATGCCTTGCTTATATTGCTTCCAATCTAGCTTGAATTTGTTGCATAGTCTCTAGTACTTCTGCATTTGCAACTGGTCTACCTCTTCTTCTACCAGCACCACCTCTACCACTTCTGACATCCATGCTGGATTTCTTTTTCTGACCTTTGGAAGCTTGTTCAGTTTCTGAAAAATGCTCTAAAGACTGCTCTAATACCACAAATGATGGCAATGTGGGTGCAGGGGTTAAGGAGAGCTGTTCAAAATTTTGTACAATATTTTCTAATTCAGGTGGAATCTGATCATGGTCTTTCTTTTCTCACTCAGTCATCAAAATTTAATAAGTTTGTTTGATAAAAACTAAATAAGGACTTTCGAAAAAAAAGGTCCCTTTATCTTCCTCCAATAGAAATTCATATCAAACAATGTTTAAAACCACATGCAGAAGCAAATCCCTTTTTACCCTTTGAAAACATTATAACACACTTTGTAACAAATTTTTAACCCTTCGGGATATTTAAACCCTTAGAAATATTATAATGCACGTTAACCAAAGTTTATAGACCTTCGGAACAATATAATACTTGACTTTTAAACAAGGTTTAAGACCCTCTTGCAAAGTATTTCCCGAACTTTAAACCCTTTAATAAAGTTACTTTTAAATGATATTCAAACCTTCGGACATATTACAAAGCATTTAAACCACTCTTTAAAGACCTTTGGAACATTAATCCAAACCTTCGGAAATGTTTCTAGACTTCAACTATTCATAAAACTTCACTTCATAACTTTTCGGGTCCATACCTTGGATTAACTACCACGCAACTTTCAACGCGATTATCGTCGGATCTCCACCAATCCTGATCAGACGACAATCGCATTCAAACGACCTCCGAGCTTTACCACTCAAATGCAACGCAAAATGGGTGGTATTTTTACCGCGACGTGTCAAATTTTTATTTGATCACGTTCAAATGGATGAAAACCACTCCTTACCCAAAAGTTGTGCAAACACACTGTATGGTTTCTCCAAAACCACTCAACTTGCAAACTGTGGTTAAATCGCATTTGACAACAGATTTTCACTGGATTTTCGCTGGATTTCTGGTATTTCATTTTCACTGAAGTACTCCTTTTCGTTGCCCAACTCCGATAAACATAGATCTATGATCCCTGCCGATCTTCAAAAAAAGTAAACAGAACATCGTCAACTCCGATCACAAACAAAGAAACATAGAGTTTCTTTGATTCCTCTGAACCTTTACACATAAGGTTAATACACTCTCAATTGATACACAGAAACTAACACACACTTGATTCATACACAGAAAATATTGAATCCAATGGATTTTCGAAGGTAAAACCCTCCGGGACCTTTCCAAGAATACACATATATTAAAATTTCTTTAATTTTATTAAAACAAAGAGAAAACCCTCTCAATATATTCTTCTAATGACAAATCCCAATTCCTCCTTTTCTGAGGTCACATTTATAGGTTCTTACCTAAAAATCAACCTCCTCTTTGAGGATCGAATTCTTCTAATTTAGACAAAATCTAATTACATAATATCCTCCTTAAATCTATCAACTGAAGCTAAATATGCTGAAACAAATCTAAGACTGTTCAATCCTCCTAAATACTAGTTCAACCCTATCTATTACAACTATAAAATGACAACTAAGTTAACAACACCTTTGCTTGTAACATTTTTCTGGATTTTTGGAATAATTAATGAAGCCTTTTGTCTCTAAGCCTCATGCCCCTACATCAGGTTTAGAGGTTTTGGGGGTTAAATGGGTTAGGGGTTGGGAATTCTGGCTAAGGATTCAAGCTCCATTGAAAAATAGAAAGTCCAAAAACCCTAATGGTTTGGAAGAATTTTATAAAATACCCTTCCCAATAGAAAAAACCCACTGCATATAGGATTCCAAAGTTGTATTTGTAGCAAGTAGTTCATCTTGAAAGGTGGAGGGAACTCAACACAAAGTGGAAGGCAAAAATATATTGATTAAAAATTAAGACTAGTTGTGGAAAACTCTCAAAAGGAATATTTGGGGATAGAGGGAAAAAGAAGTATGACTGTGAAATGGAGCCTTAGAACAATAGGGAGGCTCAAATATAGTTCATCCATGAAAATTATGGTTCCGACAAAGTGAGAGGGCTATGAGGTGCCCATAAGAAGCTAGCCCACAAATGAGTGCTTATCATTTACAAAGCAGATATAATAATAATCCTGGAGTGTGCTACCCACCAACCTCTAGAGTAGCTCTAGAGGAGTTGTCAAGATACCAATTAAGAAAAAAATATTTACAGGAAAAAAAAAAATTGATGCACCACAAAAAATTTCCATCAATAGATGAAGAAATAAATTAAAATATGTCATTACAAAGCTGACCTTCAGTCTGTCATATTCCCATTTTTTTTGTACTAAATTTTCATATCATGAACTAACATCAAGGAATTAATCTTAAATTTATGTCAACATACTACATTTGTAAATGGCATGTATGCTTATAATGTTAGATGGAGAAGACTGCACAAAACTGGGACTGTAGATCTTTGCATTGATAAATTTGGTTTCTTGGCTTATAAAGCAGTCTAAATAATGGTTCATTTTTTTCACACTTTGTTATGAAATGTTGGAGGTTCTTTATTTTATAATGCATTTCTTTGGGCACTCTCACAATACGACATGACACGACCCGACCCGACCCGATCCGAACATGTTACCTTGGGCGCCATCACATGACCTGACCTGACCCGACCTGACCCACCCGAACACGCTTCCTTAGGTGCCTTGACATGCCCGACCTAACCTGCAAGAATGCATTTCCTTGGGTGCCCTCACGCGACCCGACCCAAACCAACTCGCCTGAACGTGTTTCCTCGGGCACCCTCACATGACACAACCTGACGTGACCCACCTAAAAGCGTTTTCCAGGGTGCCCTCACATGACACGACCCGACCCGACCCGACCTGCCCGAACGATTTTCCTTGGGTGCCCTCACACAACACAACCCGACTCAACACGCCTGAAAGTGTTTCCTTGGACCAGATCCGACCCGACACACCCGAACATGTTTCCTTGGGTACCCTCACACGAACCGACACGACCCGACCCATACACGTTCCTTGGGCACCCTCATATGACCTGACTCGACCCGACCCTCCTAAAAGTGTTTTCTTCGGCACCCTCACAGTACAGCACAACTCGACCTAACCCAAACACGTTTTCTTGGATGCCATCACATGACCCAACTAACCCGCCTAAACGTCGATTAAGGAATGAGGGAGAAAATGGAAAACGGGTCGCACAAATGTGCACAAGGCACACGGGTGGTCACAACTTAGCATTTGTTATATGACCTCCCTCACATGATCCCACCCTAACATGTTTCCTGTGGCACCCTCACACGGCACAAAGCGAACTTCCCGAACGAAGGCACGAGGGAGAAAACAGAAAAAGGATCACACAAACGTGCACAAGGAACACGAGCAATCACAACTTAGCATTTTAGATACGGCCACCCTCACACGACCCGACCCGACCCACCCAAACATGTTTCCCTAGGCACCCTGACATGACCCGACCAGACCCGACCCGCCTCGACCTGCCCGAATTCGTTTCCTTGGGTACCCTCACATGACACGACCCAACCTGACTTGCCCAAACACATTTCCTTAGGTTCCCTCACACAAACCTACCTGACCCACATGAACGTGTTTCCTTGAGCACCCTCACACAACCTGAACCGAACAGACCCAACCCATCCGAACGTGTTTCATTGGGCACCCTCACATGACCTAACCTGATCCGACCCACCTAAATGCGTTTCCTCGGGTGCCCTCAAACGACACGACCCAACCAGACCCGAGCCGCCTGAATGTGTTTCCTTCGATGCCCGAGCTGGCCCAAACGTGTTTCCTTGGGCGCCCTCACATTACCCTACCTGACACGACCCAACTTGACCCAACCCGACCCAAACTCACACGACTCAACTTGATACGACCCAACCTGACCCTCACACGGTTTGGAGAATTTCGTCGCAAGTCTAACGGTTTGGAAAGTTTCGTCACAAGCCCAATAGTTTGGAGACTTTCATCACAAGTCCAACGGTTTGGAGACTTTTGTCGCAAGTCTGATGGTTTGGAGACTTTCATCGCAAGTCCTACAATTTGGAGACTTTCATCGCAAGTTCAACGAGTTGGAGACTTTCGCCACAAGTGTGACGATTGGAGCATTTCATCGCTTTCCGACAATCGGATAGATTTTGTTGCTATTCCAACGTTTGCAAAGTTTCATCGCAAGTCCGATGTTTGTAGGCGTTCATCGCAAGTCCAATGTGAGGAGATTCTCATCGCTATTCCGACACTTTTTGGCATGATTAATAAAATTGAGAAAAATTTGGGAACTTTCTGACAATACGTCAAAACTGTTGAAACTAAAGTGTTGAAAAATTGACCATATGTACTAGTGAGTTATTAGTTTCTAGAATCCTTAGTTGGAAAATTTTCTGGGCGCAACAAATTTTGGCCTAAATTTTGGCAAAAAATCTGCATTTTGTGGAGAATAGCACATAGTGGTACATGTAGCAGAGCGAAAAGTGGACCACACAGTGGAATACCTTAATATACCATGTGGTAGTGAGGGGATTGGGGGTGGGTCAAAGCCCAAGTGTTTTGGTAAAAGAACACAATTTTTTAATGGTTTTTGGGCTATAGTTGATTCTCTTAGGGAGTCCACGGTATTTATACCATGGTATTGTGGTGATGTAGCCCCTAAATTAATTGTATATGAAGAGAATCAATGTAGCTTTAAAGAAGACATGATATGACATGATGATGGATGATATGAAGTGCAATTGTTGGGTTTTTGTACTATGTGGTTTGTAGTAAGGGTGAGGCTCTACAACTGAGTGTGTAGAGGCCTGAGTCTGTATTTGAGTGCACATACAACCTGCAGCTTAGTGCAAGGTTCGAATATTGGTTGTATTGAAAGATTTATCATAATAAAGAAGAATTTTTTGGATGATATTCTGTGTTTTTGTGTACATTATATATATATATATATATATATATATATATATATATATATATATATATATATATATATATTTTCTCAATATATGTTGTTACATTTTAGTTCTGTGCGGTAATGGTTTATAGACTTATATGGTATGTTTTCTAATTAAGTCAATTATGAGAAGTAATTTGTAACTGTAAAGAGTAAGATAGCAGGATAATAACACATCCCCATGTCCCTCAAGGTTGCAGAAACTTGGTTTTGCATCCTCCCGTAGTCACTTTGGGTGAAATTTTGATCTGCTTGTAGGTCATTACCGAAAGGGCTAACGATTGAGGGTTTTGCCGGTGCACAATATAGTTTGAACCTGCGTAAGCCAAAATCAAGACAAAAAATGGTTCTGCTATTGGGACTAGGATCTATTTGAGGGATATATAGATGTGGCACTGGTTAAAGAAGGAAATTGAAGATTGGATAGTCCTGAAAGAGCGAGAATTTACAGATCAAGAAAACAAAAACCCTTGTCTGACATTTGAAGCATGGTTACAAAGGTATATTTTCACATAGCAATAAAAAAATTCTTTGGTTCCTTTCCTACTGAGCTCTATGAGTGGATATCGAGGTTGAATAAAAGAAAGGACCGTTTGAAGAATGAAAAACCTCCAACATGTACTCCTGAGCTCATACAACAACTCAAGAGCACCAACAATAGTATTTTAAGGGTTGTCGATTTATAGCTTGATAGCGTCTTTGTTTTTTATATAATCAAACCTTCAACCTCTATTAATATACCGCTTCTCCCTTTCCGTGAGAGGTTCTTCTTCTTCAGATGACATAGAAGTGATGCCTCACAGACTATGCAAAGCTTATGCTCTGATACCACTATAATATTCCAAATTAGGAAAAATAGAAATATTGAACATAAAACTAGAAATGCAGTAAATATTAATAAATTAAAACATGAGAACATCATTGAGCCATTTTATTAGATATGGTAGCAGAAAATGAGTACAATATCTTGAGGAAAAAGACACTCAAGATAGGCAAAACAACCCTCAAATGACCCTATACATCAATACATAAAATATTGTTGCGATACAAGTTGTTGGGAAGCTATGACTGTGCAATCTTGCTAGAAATAAATTCTACTAGAAACTAGGAATGCGTATATCTATTGATAGAGTGCTCACAAAATGTTGGGATCATAAATCTAGGCTTTCTAGCACAATTCCAAGATAACCCATAAAGGGTTTCCAGAAATACACAATATGAAAAAATGTAGCCCTAGGGCTGAATTATGCTCTACAGTTGGGTAACTGATGGGAGGTGGATTATATGATGTAAATATGGCTGATACTCCTCCCTAATGACTTTTCAGATGAAGGGTTTCTTCTCTCACAGGAAAATAAGCTCAAGAACTCGGGTTATGAACACTCCACTAAAACTGCCCTCCTAAATTTCACAATTTATAAAGGAGATTGTGCTGTTGGAGGTGGCTGAAGATTGGCCTAATATCGGATGATGGAAAAAATCTCAAAGGAACCTCTCTTGAGTGGGCACTCGAAGTCCCCCGAGGATGAGGGTGGGATTTCCGCCTGGAAACACCCTTGTGCTAAATAACACAACAGACCCCGCTAAACAACTGAAGCATGCAGAAAGTCATAAAAGACCAAATATAAAAAATATTTAGAATTCCCTCTAGGGCTTCCATCCCCTTCCTTATATTCTTTGTGATCCTCCTCCCCCTTGGTCACACTCATTAAATATGTTACTCTCATGGAGACTTCATCCCATTATGACTGTGTTGTCCTCAGATATCTCTCCACTACCTCCATGACTGCACTGTTGATTTGGTCAATCTTGACTCCATCCACATGAATTGACCCCCTTTCACACCAAGGAGTGTTTTATTCAACTATACACACTGATCCACTTTCACACTAGAAGTATTTTTATTCCTACTAAAGATATTTACGGGTCCCTCTACCCTCTTATTCATCTATTTTATTACCAAAAACAAAATCTAATATTCCAACTAGCTAAAAGCTAATTAGGAATATTACAAAATTCTAATTGGTACTTATACAAAATTATGTGGAAGCATTCCCCTTCAAAGGAGGAAGATTTCCCTTCCAAAATCCTTCAAATAGTGGATCTAGTTCCCAACATTAGGAGTTTGTAGTAAATGACAGGGAACACATTCCTAGATTTTCTCAATCATTGGAGTTCCAGAATCTCTCCAAAATTTCTCAATTATTTCATGATATTTTGTTCATTTATTGTCCAATCTTGATCCTCCAGTACTATGGAGCAAGCCCCTAAATTATCACCTTCTCCAAATCTTCATAATCTGCCCAGGATTCTCACAATATCCTTCAAAAATAAATAATATTAGGCACAAATATGAAATTATCTCTAAACCTTCCTTCTGAATGGGTGGCCAACTTGGTCCCAGTCCGAAAGAAGAATGGGGAAATAAGATTGTGTGTTGACTTTCAGAACTTGAACAGAGCATCACTGAAAGACAATTATCTACTGCCCAAGATGGACCATATATTGCAAAAGTTGGTAGGATCTTCACGAATGTCGATGATGGATGGCTTTTCTGGGTACAATCAAGTAGCAGTGCTTCCGAAGGACCAAAAGAAAACCGCATTCACCACTCCTTGGGGAACGTTTATGTATGCTCGAATACCGTTTGGATTGATCAATGCGGGGGCTACATTTCAAAGGGCCATGGACATTGCTTTTGTGGGGGAACAAGACAAATTCGTGGTGGTGTACCTAGACGATATCACAGTCTTCTCAAAGGATGTTGCTGAAGATACAGAGCATTTGCACAGAACCTTTGACAAGTGCCACAGGTATAGATTGTCTTTAAACCCTCAAAAATCTATGTTTTCTTTAGAAGAGGGTAAACTGTTGGGGCATATTGTAACAAAGGCAGGGGTAAAAATTGACCCGAAAATGGTAGAAGGCATAAATGGTATATCATTGCCCAGAAACAAGAAGGAGGTCCAAGTTTTTCTTGGATGTATCAACTTCTTGAGAACATTCATACCGAACTATGCAGAGATAGTCCGGTACATAACTAAGATGCTGAAGAAGGCTAATGAAGTAAAATTAACTACTGAGTCACGGGAAGCTTTTAACAGAATAAAAAATGCTTTCGCAGAAGCCCCAATATTAGCAGGACCGGATTATGCGAAACCCTTCACAATATTTTCTTTTGCATCTCCACACACCATCACAGCTATATTATTGCAGAAAAATGAGGAAGGTCATGAACAACCTATTGCCTTTTTCAGCCAAGTGCTTCGCAATGCTAAGCTAAAATATAACATCCTGGAGAAACAAGCTTATGCCTTGGTCAAATCCATAAGGATTTTCAGATGTATGTATTGCATTCAGTTATAACTGCATTCGTACCCATAGCGGCTGTAAAATACATCTTGATTCAGGGAGATAGTGAAGGAAAGAGAGGCAAATGGATATCCAAGATACAGGAGTATGAGTTGGAGATACCCCCCACTAAGCTAATAAAGGGACAGGGATTAGCCAAGATCCTTTCCAAATCAAACTATCAGGCTTTGGGGATAAATTTGTCTATGATGGCCAATGAAGAGCCTGGAAGAGCAGATGAGCAGCGCGAGATAGAAATTGCTACACAAAATACCCATATGAAGTACCTTCTCAGTGCATGGTACAAAGAAATTGTAGAATACCTCTTAACTCTTAGATGTCCTCCAAGCTGCGGCAAGTCAAAGTATAGAATGCTGAGGCTAAAATCTCAGAAGTTCATCATATCAAATGGCCGTTTGTACTAGAGAGACCCATCGGGCATACTAATTTTATGTCTCATGGAAAATGAAGTAGAAGAAGTGATGGCAGAATTCCATGAGGGCATCTGTGGTGGTCATTATAGCTGGAAGGCTATGGCACACAAAATTTTGAAAGCAGGCTTTTTCTGGCCCAAACTTTTAGGAGATGTTTATGCTCGGGTAAAGGCCTATGAAAAATGTCAGAAATTTTCTGAAAGGTAGAAGTTTGCACCTTTGCATATGGTCCCGGTACACATAGAAGAACCTTTCCAGTAGTGGGGAATTGATTTCATTGGCGAAATTCATCTTGCCTCAAGCGGGAAACACAAGTGGATACTAACAACCACCGATTACTTCACTAAATGGGTAGAAGTTGTGCCAGTAAGGAATGCTACAGACACAGTGGTGATCAAGTTTCTGGAAGATAACATATCTCAATGTTTGGCTGCCCTGCTAAGATTTTTCACAGATAATACTCAAGCTTTTAATTCTGTCAAATTTATCAGTTTTTTCCAACAATATAATGTTAGGTTAGGAACTCTACTTCATACTATCCGTAGGGAAATGGATTGGCAGAATCCTCAAACAAAACTTTGGTAAGGGCATTGAAAAAAACCATAAATGAAAACCAGAAGAACTGGGATTCACAGCTCAAGTTCGCGCAATGGGAAAATAGACTCACTAGTAAGAGGTCAACAGGAAAATCCCCATATGAATTGGTCTATGGTAGAGCAGTGGTTTTCCTGATACAATTGGCCTTACCTGTGGCTAGGTTCATGCAGGATTGTCAAGAGGAACCAAACAATCTTGCCATAAGGATGAATCAGTTAGTAGAGCTGGAGGAGACTTGAAGTCAAGTAAATTATAGGTTGACTGAGTACCAAGAGAAAATGAAAGACTTGTTCGATCAGCATGCTAAAGGTAAAGAGATGCAGGTCAAATGTTTGGTGCTAAGATGGGATATAAGAAGGGCTGAAAAAGGAAAGCACAGAAAGTTAGATCCTCTATGGTTTGGACCTTTCAAAATTGCTGAAGAAGGAGGAAACAACACTTTTAGACTGGAAAATTTGCAGGGTGATTTGCTCGAAGCCCTTGTGAATGGGAAATTCTTAAAACCCTTTTTCCAGTATTGATTCAGGCCAAAAGATCTGCTATATGATATTGTACATTATTCAGTTGCTTTTATTATGATGTTTGTTGTTTTGATTTGTCATGATGAAAGAAGAGAAGGCATCAAGGGACTGTGTTCGCAAGAAGAAGGCTAACAGACGGTCTACGAAGTTCTCGACGTGTTCGAGGACAAACGGGTCGTCCCTATTAGCCCCCCTATGAAATTTTTGACAAGCAAATAGGGGGCTAATTCATTGTTGAGTCTTCAAGGAATGCCTTTCCCCTGAAAATCCATCCTCCTTGAAGTCTCTCAGTTGCTGTGCCTAATACAAATCCCCCTCTGCAAGTAAATTGCTAAAAGGGCCTATTATTCCTTCCTTTACCCCTGCAACATACATCAATTCCCCCTCTTTCCCTTTGTCTGAATTCCCTTTCTTTTACCCTCATTTAGCCTCTTTTATCCCCCCTTGGCTCCCCTTCTATTTCCCCGTTTACCCCCCAAAAAATCCCCTTAAGTCCTTCCCTTACTCTTTATTTCCCATTTTTCCCCTTATCGTTCCCCTTCCCAACCTCCAAAATCCACTAAAAGGGGTAAAAAACCCACTTTCTGACCGTGTAATAGGGCTTAGCCCCTTTCCTGCCAGTCCCTTAACCACTTCCCACACATGCCCGTGTGCTGGGACCAAGCGCTTAAGTCCCAGGCGATAATCGCAATCGGAAGATCGGGCGGGTGCAGATTCCTTTGTTATAACGCAAAAGCCCGATGCGATTTGTTTAACTCGCTAAGTCCCGCGGCGTGTCCTACACCGTTGATCTTCTGCGATGATCCGACGGCGGAACGCCAATTGCAACATTCACATCGTAACCTCCGATTGATCGCAAGCCTCCTGCTCCGACCTCCGATTGCGATCCTCCGATCCATTCTGAGCCATTGATCTGGCCTTCAGATCTAACGGCCAGCGCTCAATCGCAAACCCATGTCCGATCACAATCGCAAACCCCAGTTGTGCTGCCCCGATGGTGATTCCCCGATTGCATCGTAGCCGTCCGTTCCCTTCCAGATCCGACAGTTGGCGCTTAATCGCAACAACGCTCCGATCGCGATCGCATCCCCTTCTCTCCGCCTTCCGATTTCATCCTGGCCGTCCATCCTCCCGCAGATCCGACGGCCATCGCACTCCCGTTTCCTCCAATCGCAAGCCTTCCCCGCTGTCTGCTGATTCAATCCTAGCCGTCCATCTGTTGCACGATCCAACGGCTGTCGCTCAATCGCAACCCCCCTTCCGATCGCAATCGCAAGTCACATTGGAACAACTCCGATTGCGATCCTCCGATTTAATCTCCGCCATCCATTTTCCCGCCAGATCGACGGTCAGCGCTCAATCGCAGACCCTTCCCGATCGCAATCACAAGTCCCTCTTTCCGTCTCCCGATTAAATCCTGGCCGTCCGTCTGTTACATGATCCAATGGCCATCACTCTTCCCTTTTCCGCTGATCGCGAGTCCTTCTCTCTGTCTTCCAATTCAATCTGGACCGTCCTTTTCTCCGCAGATCAACAGTCATCGCTCAATCGCAACATCGCCCCGATCGCAATCAGAACTTTTTGAATGTGTCACCCTTGCCCTCCCCCCGATTGCGATCCTCCGATTTGATCCTAACCATCCATCAGATCTGGGATCTAATGGTTAGGATCTAATCGCCCTCCGCCTCCGCTGGGTCCCACTCTTTCATTCATCTCCGTCGCATTTCATGCATTTCGTTTGTTTTTGTTAAGTTTCATACATTGTTACGCCGGTCAAATCTCCGCCGTCGATCTCCATCTCCAGGCCTCAATCCAACGGTCTGCGCTGCATATTTCTACCAAACCCTATTGTCTACACATTCCACCACTCCACTGCATTTTCATCATAATAGCTTTGTTTCCGCCACAGCCACACCACCGCCTCGTTCACCCTGCATTCATCGCTCCGTCCACTGTTTCTTCATAAGTTCGCTGTGTTGCAGAGTTTCTAGAGGATGGGACCGCCGCTATTCAATGTACTACCTCAATGGCGGGCGACGCAGTCAAGATCAAATCTAATGAGCCAGTACCATCAGGAAAGTCAAGGAATGGGGCTGTCAGGACTCACATTAATGGAGAGCAGAGTTCAAACGCCGAAATCCTTCCGGTGCCATTTAAAGACCGAGCTACCCTGACAGAGGCAGTAATGAAGCAGCAAGAAGTTTCAGTACAGAGCAGAGGGATTAGTGCGCGTCAACGAAGATCTTGAGCTCTGAAACAGAGGTTTAAAGAGGCAAAGCATCATTTTGAAGACCCCGAGGATCGATTCTGGAGATCCTGAACATCAATAAGAGGTAATATCAAGGTTTTCTTATCAGCAGAATGTTTTTCCATAAAGGACAGGTCTCCCATACAGTCTTTATTATGCGCCGTGTCCTTGAAGGAGTTTTTCTCGTCCCAGCTATAGTTCAAAACAATCTAACATCCATGAGGCAGACCTCTCAGCAAGTTCTTTTATTTGGATCAAATCACCTGGAGTACTATAGCCAAAGGGTCAAATCATATCCGAAGCAGATCTTTCTTTCACGAGGAAGGTGACAAAAATTAAATATACATTGCATCAAGCAGAATGGGTCTCGGCCCTGCATTTATTGTTGTGTTTAAATGTAACATTTAAAATTCACCTACCTCCTCAGTCGGTCCTCTGTGTCTCTTCTGCTATAAATCACAGAGGGATATCATTGTAATGGTTGTTGTTGGATTATCAGTGAATTGCAAGCATTTTTGTCCCGAGCCAAGTTTCCTGTGTAATAGTTGTATGACAGGCTGAGAAATATGATGTATTCAGGTTGAATGTAGAAGCTTTGGGCAGTGATGTACCTGATTGGTGTTGTGTTTAACATGATAAGCAGTTTTCATTGGATCCTGATCTACAGCAGTTGGTGACGTTTTTCTTATCTCTGTGTTTATTTCCATTTCATTTCATGTTCTTCTGACTGACATCTGAATGCATGACATAAGATTTACCCTTGTTAGGTACCTTATGTCCCAACTCTCTCAGTCTTTAATGTTTTCTGCTCATATGTGTATCTGAATATTGTTTTTAATTGACTAAACCAGTGTAGTGGATGATTATTGCCTGCTCTCTGATGTGCAAGTTGATAGAATCGGTGTTCAGATGTCTTTGTTAAGATTTAATTGAAAGAGGTTAGGAACATTGGGAGGTGTAAAGCCTGTCGCTGCCTCTTCATAACCTGCCCTTCCATATAAACCTTTTCAAGACCCCTTGTGTTGCCTATGGTTTTGTCCAAGCAGGCCTGGAGTTAAATGACCTCTGGCCTGATCTATAGACGGAATCAGATGGTTTTCCATCCTTCATTCTCATTCCTTAGTGTTCCATCCCACCAATCAGTCTTTGAGATCCAAATGCTCTAGATGACTAGCCCAACTGAAGCTTACACATTAAACATAAGTAAATCCTTTCTTGACTCCATTGCCCAATGGCCTTGATGTTCCCTGAGTTATCTATCCTTGCCTAGCTTCCTTCTTTACCCATCCTTGTCTCATGGTGAAACCTTCCTTCCTGATTCTCAACAACCAAACTCATACAATCAAACAAACAACCTTGAGCCTATAACTAGCCTAAAATCACAATTGAGAACTTCAAAGACATATATCCTTTGATAATCATAGAGAGATCCCTGTCTGGACCTAGGAGGGCTAGATCCTAAGGTCTGAAAGTGGTTCTATGTTGTCTCATCTTTTGGTCTCTGTCAACCTGGCCAAAACATGGGAACCCCAACAGTCCCCAAGTGGATGCAATGTTGTTATGACATCCCTCACCGAGATGGGATGTCTAATGATAAGTAGCCTTCTACTGCAAAGAAAATACAACAAGGATCGCATGGACTGTCTAAGCCCCATTTTCACTTATCAGAACCCTTGAAAAGGCTAAAATCCACCTTTTTGCTTTGAAAATGCTCATTTTAACATATCGGGCCTCTAAGCACCTTTCGGCTTAAGCCCTTAGCCCCCATTTCTCATGTGACCCAGCTCTATGTCCAACGAATAAAATTCCTTAAGCCTCCTTCAGCCATCAAACTTCGCTGGTTCCCAAATCCACTCATTTTCTCTTTGTTTCACTGCCGAGGTTCATCTTTGCCGAAGAGATCCTGATCATTGATCTCCGCAGATCCAAGGCCATCACGCATCACCTATCCATCGCACATCGCACTTTGCTTTATTCAAAGTTCTCGTTCCTGAACTCTTTTCTACCGATGTGTGAAACCTCGACGAGATCCTGACCGTTGATCTCCTCCTACAGATCCAATGGTCATCGCTCGTTGTGATTCACCTATGCATTGCACATCGCACATCGCTCTTCCCCATTTCCATCCGCCTTTTATATTTTTCGGCTGATGTGCGAAACCACGATGTAATCCCGACCGTTGATCTCCGTAGATCCAACGGTCATTGCTCCATCGCACATCACACATCGTTGCACCCCATTTTCACTCTATTTTTCACCGCCAATGTTCTTTCCCTGCCGATATAATCTGAGCCGTTGATCGCAATCAATCCAACGGTTGGCGCTGTCTCGCTGTTTCACTGTCCTCTGCCTCATTCATCCATTTGTCGTCCCCCGCGATATGATCTTGACCATTGATCCTCCTGATCCAACAGTCAGAAATGTCTCACTGTATCACTGTCTGCCACCTCATTAATCCATTTTTCGTCCCCCACGATATGATCTAGACCGTTGATCCTCCTGATCCAATGGTGTGCGTTATTTCATAGTTTTCCCCTTCCTTCGCACCATTCATTCCTTCGTACGAGATCACGATGCATTCTGTACCGTTGATCATCCTGATCCAACGACAAGCACACCTTTTCCTTTCACCCCGCTCACTTTTCTCTAATTTATCTCCATTGTTGATCTCGTCCCCGATCCAATGGCTCTCGCTCCATCGACATATCACAATCGCTCCCTCTGTGTTTCCTCCTCCCGTCTATCTGGATCTCCGATATGCGAAGCCCCTGATTCAATCGCAACCGTCCATTTCTCTAGATCCAACGGCCATCGGCTCTCCTCCCGTATAATCCCGCCGGTCCCACCTGACCGCGTTGGGCTTTTCATCGTGCTTCTATTCAATCTCCACCATTGTTTTCCCCAAATCGGACAGTCCGCATTCATTTTCGTGTTCATTTCTCCCACACCCCTCCATAGTACATTTTGAACGTGAAATAGGTAGTTTTCCCATGGACATGCGTCAGCCACCAAGCCGTATCACATTCATTTGGCCCATTACCGCTAGCCACCTTGACCCTACGTGAAAACCACTCTGGTTTCCCGCGAAACCACCCATCATATTTCCGTGCCATATTTTAATTTAAACCCTGGTTTTCGCCTCCGCCATGGTTTTACCTTCCATCGTTGCATTCACACTTCCTCCACATCACTCCATAACCCCTCGCTGAGCCATCTAAAGAAGTCAAACCATAAACGCAGGATTTATTTAACTGGTTTGCTGTCTCTGCAAGTTTTCATGGCATTTTAAGTATGCGTGCCATCTCATAGCCAATTACAGTGGCTCGAGGCCGAGGATGATGATCCTCCACGCCCAGGAAGCAGATAAAAAATATGTAGAAAGTCAATTTCATGTCCAAGTCAATGGATCATGGCCATTGGCCATTCTATAAGACCCTCCAGCACAGAAGGCTAGCTCTTCCATTATTAGCAGTACCGCATTCTCCAGCACAGAAGGCCATCTCTCCCACGACTAACGGTATTGCCTTCGCCAGCAACAGCAGGGGCTCCGCCTCATCAAACAACAAGGATCATTCATGACTGAGCCCGTGTGGCCTTTTACCTTATGTTCTTTTCACTTTGGCATTTCGGGTTAAATCTTTAGTTCACTCCTACAGTTTTCACTTTCATTTTAGTGAATTGTTTACATTTCAGTTAGAAACGGCTTTAGGCCTGTGTTGTAAGATGATGAGAGGCAGTTTTACCTCATCATCATTTCTGTTTTTGATTTAGACCCATAATAGCATACAGGCACGTGGCAAAGATATTTTCCCAAAATATCTTCTCGCTCATAGGAATCAGAGGTTATAAAAATAGGAAGAAAACACTGACAAAAGGTTCCAGATTTTCCAAAGGAATCACTTGCTCCAGTATTTTGTACGTATTTTGTATGAGCTTTGATAGTGAATGTTTGAAGATCCCGTAGGGATTCAGTAATAAGAAGTTTTGCTGGAATTGAGGATTCCGCTCTGGATGATTCACAGTTTGTAACTCTTCTCCATGTTTTTAATACAAATGTTCATTTCATATCTCTCTACATTTCTTGTATCTAATTCTCTGGAATGTGAGTTCTCCCATGTTTAAATGTGAATTTATCATTACAGATACTCATATTTACTCATATATAGCGCTTTAAATATGGCTCAGGCATGATACTTTGTTTCATTTTATATCTCTTTCGCCATTCTTTTGATACTAACTACAATGCATTCTTATCTTTGAACGAGCCCATATATATGGATTCTTATCTCTGAATAAGCCCAGTATATATGTATTCTTATCCTTGGATGAGCCCAGTTATAGTTGATATCTTACTCCATCTTTTGCCATAGTCATCGCTCATATATAACTTGATAACTGTGTATTCATTTTATAAGTCGGCCCCCTTTACAGCGTTCGATTTTAAAGTTTTCTGATGCATTTACTTATTGCAGTTTATACTCAGTTTCTGTAGTTTTCCTATTTTTTGTGTTTAACTTTGGGGTCTTGGTTCCACCTTGATTAAAACCATTCATCTGAGTGATAATAGCATGAGAGCCTAACATTGTCAACTGTAGTCAGTTGATTCATATGCTCCTTGCATTTAAGATGTCCTAGGCAATAGTCTTTATACAACTCAAGGTTGTCTCTAGGAGCTACAACAGTGGTGGTGGTGGTGGTGGTGGATTCATTTGCAACTATATTTTCCCTATATTCCAAATACTTCGTACAATACCTAACAAATTATTAGCTATCCTTTTAATGGCCTCAGTACCCGCAGGATCATTGACGGTACCTTTTCTAGAGAATGTGAATCAATTTCAGAATCCATTTTGTCGTCCAGTAGCTACAGCAATATCCTTGATCGGTACTGCAGTAGCTCTATGGTTAGGTATTGGGGCAACATTGCCTATTGATGAATCTTTAACTTTAGGTCTTTTCCAATTTGATCCAACTGTTAAATATAAAAATCTTTC
Source organism: Pinus albicaulis (assembly GCA_034641835.2). NCBI lineage: Eukaryota > Viridiplantae > Streptophyta > Pinopsida > Pinales > Pinaceae > Pinus > Pinus albicaulis. The sequence goes on along the minus strand of CM076575.1, from coordinate 1,018,375,873 downwards.
AATTTTTTTTTCATATATCTAGGGAGTAGTTTCTTTAAGACAAATTATATCTCCCTAGATATACCCATCTTGTTAGAGATTTCTTTCGAATACTCCACGAAAAGAGAAGAGATATGTAAAAGATTCAAAATAATTCTCATGACTCTCCAAAAGAACTTGGGGAAAGGAAATGAATGAAGAGATTAAATGAAACCAACCATTTTATGAACCCGAAATTAATTCTTGGGTGGATCAATTGCAAAATACGGATCATGTTCTCTAAAAAATAATGATTTCATCATCGAGATGATAAGGGAACTATTAACCATAGTGCAAAGTTGAAATGGAAATGAATGGTCCACCTTTGCATTCTGAACGTTACTGACGTTCGAGCTGATATGAGAGATCAATAAATCAATTTGTTCATTGACCAACGAATTACTATAACTAACTCAAGGGTCGTACATTCAGACAGAATCGGGATCAAATGTACTTAACTCACTATTGGTAATATGTACCAATATGTATCCAGAGGTTCTGTAATGGAAATAAAGACTTTTCCTTCAATTTACTTACCTTAACAAGGTGACACCCAGATTCGAACTGGGGATGGAGGATTTGCAATCCTCTGCCTTACCACTTGGCTATGTCACCGAGATATGGGAATCCCATGGACAGGTCGAAACATTTTTCCTTTCAAGTTATTCGTCCGTCCTTTAAGTATAGTATGAGATGTATGCTAAAGTCAACCATAAAGGAAATGGATCTAATTTGTTATTCGTCTTTCGATCTGGCTATTTTCATTAGGAAATTTTCTAAGTGAGATTCACATTTAAGAATGGTTTGATTCATTCGTTCATAGCTCCATTTCACGTGGTTGGATGAAAGTATCAAAGTACCTCTTCCTTATCCTTTTTTTTCTAATTGGAAGTATATCTGGATATGGGTACAATTTCATGGGATATAGTGAACACTTAATAAACATCCGAATCTTTTTTGTTAGATTGTTCCATATAGATCAATCGGGAATAATTAAATAGATTTTTCTATAGATGGGAAACTTCCAATGCGATTAGATGAAAATGAGGGAGTGTTTACAATCCCTGAATTTGGTAAGATACAATTTGAAGGATTTTGTCGTTTTATCGATCGGGGCTTGATGGAAAAACTTCATAATTTTCCAAAATTTGAGGATACAGATAGAGAAATTGAATTCAGTTTTTTTGGTAATGAATATGAATTAGCAGAACCTTTCATCAAAGAGAGAGATGATGTATATCAGTCCCTTACATATTACTCTGAATTATATGTACCAGCAAGATCGATTCAGAGGAATAGTAGAAAGATACATAAACAAACTGTATTTCTTGGAAATATTCCTTTAATGAATTCCCATGGAACATTTGTAGTAAATGGGATTTACAGAATCGTGGTGAATCAAATATTAATAATTCCTAGTATTTATTACCGTTCAGAACTAGACCATAATAGAATAAATTATATATGTACTGGCACTTTGATTTCAGATTGGGGAAGAAGATCGAAATTAGAGATCGATGTGGGAGAAAGGATATGGGCTTGTGTAAGCAGAAAATGAAAAATATCTATTCCAGTTCTATTATCAGCTATGGGTTTAAATCTTGAAGAGATTCTAGACAATACTCACTATCCCAAAAGATTTTTATTTTTATTGAAGAAGAAGGAGAAGTGGGAGTGGGAGGAATATCACTAGTTGAGGGAAAAATCCATTCTGGAGTTTTACAAAAAAATCTACTGTGTAAGTGGCGATTTGGTATTTTCCGAGTCTCTATGTAAATAATTGCAAGAAAAAAATTTCCGACAAAGATGTGAATTGGGAAAGATTGGTCAACTAAATCTGAACCAAAAACTGAACCTTGATATACCTGAGAATGAGATTTTTTCATTACCACAAGATGTATTGGCTGCTGTGGATTACCTTATTGGGGTGAAATTTGGAATGGGTACACTCGATGATATAGATCACCTCAGAAATCGACGTATTCTTTCTGTAGCAGATTTATTACAAAATCAATTTAGATTAACTCTAGGTCATTTAGAAGATACAGTTCGAAGAACTATACACGAAGCAAACGAGCATAGATAAACTCCTCAAAACTTGGTCACTTCAACTCTATTCAAGAACACTTTTCAAGATTTTTTTGGTTCACACCCCTTATCCCAATTTTTGGATCAAACTAATCCATTGACAGAAATAGCTCATGGACGAAAATTGAGCCATTTAGGCCCTGGGGGCTTAACAGGGCAAACTGCTAGTTTTCGTACACAGGATATTCATCCCAGTTATTATGGGTGTATTTGTCCGATCGATACGTCCAAAGGAATGAATGCTGGACTTGTTTCATCATTATCTATTCATGCAAATATTGGTGATTGTGGTTCTTTACAAAGTCCATTCTATAAGATTTTCGAGAGATCGAGAGAAGAACATATGGTTTATCTATTACCGGGAGAAGATGAGGATCAATACTATCAGATAGCTACGGGAAATTCTTTGGCGTTAAATCAAGGAATCCAAGAGGAACAGATTACTTCATCTCTATACCAACAAGAATTTATAGTTATTGCATGGGAACAAATCCATTTTAGAAGTATTTTTCCTTTCCAATATTTTTTCGTTGGAGTTTCCCTTATTCCTTTTCTCGAACATAATAATGCTAATCGCGCTTTAATGGGTTCTAATATGCAGCGTCAAATAGTTCCACTTTTTCGACCTGAGAAGTGCATTGCTGGAACTAGGTTGGAAGGTCAAGCAGCTTTAGATTCAGGAAGTGTAGCTATAGCTACACAAGAGGGAAGGGTCAAGTATATCGATGTTGTAAACATTACTTCATCGATTAATGGTGGTGGTGGTGGTGGTGGCAAAGGCAACGGTGGTGGTGGTGGCGGCGGCGGCGACGATCTAACTTTGATTCTTCAAAATATTGTTTCTATGGTCAAAGAGAAGTGAAATAAGTGCTCCAAGATCGCTATAGGTGGGTTGGACGATGACGACGATGACGACGATGAAGACGACGATGACGACGATGAAGACGACCGTCCGTTAAGACCAATGTGGTCTAAATATAACTTTGATTCTTCAAAATATTATTTCTATGGTCAAAGAGAAGTGAAATAATTGCTCCAAGATCGTTATAGGTGGGTTGGATTAATAGGTTAAGAAGATTGGAAGTGTGGCAGATGGTAGGGAATTGAGAGCAAATGTGAGTAAGATTCAGGCAATCTAAAAGGAAGTGTTTTTCATCCTCCACCTGCTTAGAATCATAAATATGATAGATTCTATCATTCCAAGGGGTCTTGGGAATAGTTCACCGCTCGGTCTCACTCCGAAGCTTATGGGAATTAATTTTTATCTTAGCGATGTTCATTTTTTTCTTATTGTTGTACAACACAAAAAGATAATTCTAATTATAAAAATATATATAGTGTTAAAAATGTTAGTGGAATCAAATATAAAGAAATAAAGGAGAAAATTTTATTAGAAAGTGAAATAAAGAGTATGTACTGTTGAAAATATTTCAAAATGTTAGCACAATCGAATATAAGGAAATAAAAGGGAAAACAAAGGAGAAACGTTATTAGAAAATAAAATCAAGTGTATATATACTGTTGAAAATATGTCAACATGTTAGTACAATCAAATAGGAAAATAAAAGGGAAAACATTATTAGGAAAAGAGATGTCAAATAATTATCTTAATATAATATAATTGGTTAGTAAAATATTTTTATTATTAAAATTATATTTAATTTATTGAAAAATATCATTTTCATTACTTCTGTTTATAAATAAGTTATATTTTTTTATTTATTTTAAAATGAATCTGATTATTAATACATAAGTTATACTTTTTTATTTTAATATGATAATTAACTAGCAATTGCACCGGGAGGTGCAAAGGAACGCCGAAAGGAAACCTCCCAATGATGTAAGGGGGGCAAAACAGGTAAGATGTTGAGTTAATTCTTCTCCAACTCCTCCCAGGAGAACAGAGGAAGAAGAATAAATGACCTCCAGGGACTGAAATCAACCAAATTCACTATCATGCCGTCTCTGATAACATAGCAATGGAATGTACGGTAAAAAAATTCAAATTTCAATGGTAATGATGGGTAAGGAGCATTGCATGCATAGTAAGGATCAACAAGAAACTAAGAAATGGCAGCTGGTTGGTTAGAATACACAAATACAAATTTGACACCCCAAGTTGGTACAGAAAAGAAACCTTATCAAGGATCATTACTCGTGCATTACATGAATGTAAGATGCAAGCAATAGAATTTTCACAAACCAAACCCTTAACAAGTGAAACCGACTAACTCCACAAATTTCAGAAGGCATATTTCCAATTACCATTTGAAGCATTAATAAGGAAAAATAGCACAGCTCTATCAGGGCTTGAAGCAAAGTAGCTAGACTCAATTCTGCAAATGGTTTGGTAAGGTCAGAATAAGAATTCTCTGCTATTATAACTAGCAAGCACCCTGACGGCCCCATATCTGTTACTGCAAACCTTCGAAAACCCATATTGTACAAGCGCAGTAAGTCTAGAGAGAGTTGTTTGGTGACCGATTCTACAAATGACGGTATAGCCTGCAATTTCAATTTCAAACCTCCCATGTAAAAGTACAATGCAAACCCTTGAGTGTGGAAAATATATTTTTGAATTGAAGCCTATGTGATTCATATTATTTCAAGAAAGTTTCAATAAAAACGACATTCAAAATTATTGAGTTTAAAACCATCCAATATAATTTATTATTAAAACTAAATTATTAGGTTTATCCATCTAAAACCACCCTACATAATTCATCATGAAAAGAAAAATGGACAATCTAATCCAAAACTAAAATGGACAGTCTGATCTAAGAGTTTATGAAACTCTCCATCATAAACCACCGGCTAGCATACATGCAGAGCGTGAGCATTTGGTTCTGAAAAATGCCTACCCAGCTCAGGCAGCTCTTCATTCATAGGAACTTCAAACTCAAACAGATATTGGTGTAACAGAGACAGGACTTCCAAATACAAACGTCGCATTGGCATATTCACAACGCCCTTGAGCAGAGCCGCCATTACCCAAAACGCCTCTTCCTCCTCATTCATGTGAAGTAGAATCATGCCCGTTATGAAAGTCATCCCCTGTGTATACCCCACATCCTGCCATACACAGAGTAGGCCTTCAACAAATTGTGCGGAGATCTCTGTCCGGGCCCATCTATCATTTGAAATAATTTTTGGGAGGGGAAGGTGCGATGAATGCCTTTCACGATAAGCTTCTCTAATGAATCAGAAGTTTCAGTGGATAGGAGTTGGTAAATTCTAGGGTTTGCTAAATCCCCACTTAAAAGGAGGGGCAGTTGTATTGTAATTTTGTTATGGTGCAAATCTCTTCAGGTCGAACCTTGGGTGTGCTCGAATTCCTGAAGCCGAAGCAAAGGATTGAAACGAAAATGGGAACTAGCATTGAGTTGTACGTTGAATGTATGTTGGAGGGTTTTAAAGCCAGAATGGAATACAATTCATGTTAAGGACCAACGTAGGGGAGGACTGGAATGAGACTTCAACACACAGTTCATTGGCTTACCCACTTTGTGCAAAATACGGGTGAAGAGAACTGTGGTAAGGGAAGCGCACTGAAGAGTAAGTGAACGCAGAAGATGGAACTTGGAGCGTAGAAGGAACGGAACCAAGAGGTGAACGTGAAACTGGAGGTTATAGTCGAGTGGTTTTGGGAACAAACCCACCTATTTCGCAACGCCCTTGCCCGGAGGTGAAACCATAAGAAAAAAACCCGATCCTATTAGATCGTGCCACGTCGTTGGGGCAATACCGCCCTCATCGCGTGAATTTGACATGCTAAAGTTCGAGATCAAAAAAAATGCGGAACTCCACCCTGCTCGTTGGATCGCCCCAATCAACGTGATACTCCTCCAGCCATCGGATGCGAGAGGATTGTTAATAGGTGGGGCCGAACGTTACAATGGCACTGGCCTTATAGTTAGGTCGGGGATATATATATGGCGGACATTCATGCATAATGGCGTTTTAATGAATATGTGAAAGTGTCTATGGTATCGTCGATTGATGTCTGCGGTATTAAAATTAAGGTATGTAGTGATCCCATATTAATGATCTAATGACATGATAAGACTTGGGGTTTTAACTCTAAGGTTTGGTCAATGCTTATTAAACTAAAGTCCGCCGTGAGCCTTTCGGGAGGGCGTATACTTGTTATTGCTTGGGGTTATGGTCTAAGAAGTTCGAACATCAAAATATAATGAGGGGATATTGCCTTTTAATACAGTTTACAAGGGGAGGATTTCTATTAATATTCGAGCGCTTTATAAAAGAGAGATAGCCTCTGTGCATTATTCAAAGGATATTCAATTGTTTTTATTATTGTCAAATAAATTAAATGTTAAAAGTAATTAAATAATATTTAAAGTTTGAATTTATATATTTATTTTACTTTTAATAATTACATGTTATGATAAGAAAAGATTTCAAAACCAATAAATAATAAAAATAATAAAAATAATAATTAAATAAATAAATAGAAATAAAATAAAATAAAGATAAAATTAAAATTAAAAATAAAATAGATTAAAAAAGAAATTTCTTAATTACAAAAATAAGAATAAAATAAATAAATAAATAGAAATAAAATAAAATAAAGATTAATAAATAAATAAATAAACAAACAAATAAATAAAATGAAATAAAAAATAAAATTACATAAATTACAATTTAATAATATTAAATTAAAAATTAATATTTTTATTTAAATAAATATAAATATTTAAAATTCAAATTATAAACTTTGATCATTTGGTTTACTTTTCCCTGGCATTGTGTGATCAAAATCCAAGGCATATCTCACTGGATTTAACAAGCGCACCTCCAATAAAATGCATAATTCATGAATCTTACAATGACAATGGCTCCATGAACCAATATGGACCACTTGCAGACTCAATTGGTGGACTTGTGTACAAGAGAAATCCAAATACAAGAATATTCAGTATAAACAAGAACCAATCATAAGCAAGATGATCTTCTTTAACATGTGCCTGAATTATCAATTTTCTTTACACGGTCGGAAAAGGCAGTCAGGACCACAGAGAATCATAAAGTCTCTTGCAAAGGAAAGTGATGGCCGTCATTTGTTACAAGCCGAATGTGTTACCAACTCAACAGCAGTTGTTTTAACTTGGAAAAATGGCACCCATTCAGCGAAATTTTTCTGTCCAAATAACATGGCTTAAATGGTGCATAAGTTTTGAAACAGTTCTTCAACCAGTATTTGAAAAATATGTTTTGAGATATGTTATGATGACTTGCACCGTTCTTGTTATGGTTTCTGGTAACTGGCTTTGAACAATTTTTTGTAGACCAATAACAACGATCCACTGTTGCCTTTCAACAATTGATACTCTCGTCCAATGATCTGTGAGAGGCATATAAACCCTTTGTCAACCAAGAATCAAAATCGGCAAAATATGTGTTTTCTAATACATGTCCATAAAAATATTGCCTATGTCAACACAATATCAAACTCACTGACATTTTGTATTCTTAATATACTGTAATTTTTTTCTACAATGAAACATGCATCATTCATTTGAAAAAATACACTAGAAGAAATAAATTTGAATGGAATTGCATTGCATTTTCAACAATGAAACAGACATCATTCATTCTAAACAGTATAGTAAAAGAAATAAATTTATATTGAAATGTATTCCAAAAGCTAGAAGAATACAATCTGACCATCAACAGCAGAAGTAAGAGATTTTTTGTGTAGATTTTCACTCACAAAACAACAAACTCCTCTGTAAACTTTTCAACCTTCGAAACCAATTGAACAATCTTCCAAATCTTTACCATATAATTTACCTATAATTCTACTGTGAATCCAACAATAAGTGGATCACCATTCATATGGTAGATGAACAATCGCTAAAAAGTGTTGCAGCCCTCGATAGATGTTGATCAACTTTCAAGCCGAGTGTCTTTTAAGTATTTGTAAAGCATTTTGCATAAATTCAAGAATGGGTGAAAAAGAGAGAAGAAAAGATAAACCAAGATAGAATTAGGTAAAAGTTTATTTTCCAAAAAGAGGGAAATAAGCAAGACTTATTTTCAAAAAAGAGAGAAATAAGCTAATGGTTTATTTTCAAAAAAGAAGACTTCATCTGAAAATGTAGGAAGACAGGAATCAAATGATATGATTATCAAAGAAAAGACATATATTGAAAGTAACACAATTATAATGATCTCATAGACGACGACAACAATTCATAAGGCTCCACAAGGCACATCACCAAAACCACCATGTTAATATTGGATAGAGAAAGGATGCCTACAAATTTTGCAGCCTTGTAAAGGAGACCCAAAAATATGGATGGAAAAACATCTCGTAATGTCATGGATAAAAGCTTTTGGAAAATTGACATGAAACATTTTATTTTTGAAAAATAGATATGATTAAACAATTAGATAGGGATTTGTTATATTGATAATTTGAGATAATTATAAGTAATCATATTTGAATGTCCTTTTATTCTAACGAGACTAGTAAAAAGAACTACAGTGAAAACATAATAAAGAATTCCATTGTATTGTATACAGAAATAGAGACGTAATGAGAAGATATCTATGTAATAAAAATAATATGACGATTGTTCAATAGCTTGAGAAATTGTGTTGATGAGGAGATCTATATATAATAAAAAAATAATATGATGGTTGTTGAATAGCTTGAGAAATTTTGTGTTTTTTTATCCAGTCAACTTAAGATTGCAATTGTTGTTTCATTGATATAATTTTTCTATTTTATCTTTTGCAATATGCATCACAAGCACACTTCATGTCATTCCATACATTTTGCAATGTGAACCGTGTCTTACAAACAATTCTGAATGGGAGATCTACACAAAAGAGTTAGGGCATTTAAGATAGAGCAGGAAATAACATTTTTTCATTTTTTCATCGGATGAGCCAATTCACAATGTTGGATGAAAGAGCAATCTATCCAACTGCAGGATGCTGTCACCAGTAGAACTAACCCTAATAGATAAAGCAGAAAATAACCCTAATAGATAAAGCAGAAAATAACATATCGGACTGATATGTTAAACCAACAAGGTAGATATTTTAAAAATAAGGAAGAAATAACCACACATGCTTTTCACTGATAAAGACAACATCTTCTTTCTCATTAACATTTCAGCAACTGCAGTTGCATTTTCTTTACAGCTTGCATTAGAGAAATCATTAATTTTGTGCTTTCCGTGCATGAGCATTTCCATGCAGAGACACCAGTGGCAAATATATGGCACCAAATAAAAGGACATTTTTACATTGATATCCCATGCAAGCAACCAAAAATACAATAATAACAAGAAAGCAAATATTGTCTAAAGCTATGACCTCATTAATGTCCTTGAATCAAATGGAGCAAAGTTTAACTCATAACGATTTCCTAAATCATGAGGCCCTTCATGCCCTTTTATCAAAATGAATCAGAACCTCATGACATCCGATCAAGCAACAATTGCCAAGAAAGGGAAAGCAAGAGCGCAAATTCACCAAAATACCACAATCAGCCAAAGCAGATGGTCAAAGCAGGCAGGACGAGGAACAGGTCAGCAAACTATATATATATATATGTAAGGACGAATATAAAAAAATCACACCAAGTGAGCTACATATCCTAAAACAAAATATATATACATCAAGGATCTAAATGGTGACCTCTAGACAACATGGGTTTAGGGGAGGAGCTGACCAAAAAATTTAAATAAAGAACCAAAGAAACTACGGTGGTTTTCCTTTTTTTCTGAAATGGTGGGCCCAGATCAGTTTAGGACAAGAATAGGCTCAACCAGAAAATTCAGTATGAAACTAACATACAGTCCTATTCAAGGGCCAGTCAGATGACTAGGTTGAACCAGAAAAATATCTGGTTCAGGTTGGGCCAATTTTTAAACACCGGTTTTAAGATAAGATAATGCGCCAAACACACAATAGATCAACATGTCAATAAATAGCCACATAATCAGTGAAAAATATAAATCACAAGTATAACATTTTATAACTCATGCTCTTGCATAAATGGTCTTCCTGAACTAACCATACAGTTTTATAAGCTATTTGTATTTCAAACAAATTAGAGTATGTTCTTTACAAAGTATCAGATAGAAAACATTACGATACAGATTAAAGAGCTACAATTACCAGCATGTTATCATTTGTATAGGACTAAATTCATATTTAAGTTTAAACCAAAGAATATTAAAAAAAAAATTGACAGAAAAAAGTGCACATCTTTTGTTACCCAAAGCAGAGCTAAAAATGTGGAGCTAACATTACAATTTAAAATTCTGATACTTTCAATAAGTCAGCAAAAAAGTTCAGAGTTCAAAAACCTGCCCATTTAAAGTTAGAGATAAACTGTAGAGAAAGAAGGAAAACAAAAATGAGAATGCCATGAACCTTGTTTTACAAATATTATTGTAGATGTAACATATCTTATTTCATATAAGACAGCTTTACAAAAAGGTTTAAGTAGGATTCTCCTAACTCTTTTGGGAACTTCAAACCTATCTCTTTGTGCAACACCGTATACAAGAATTTTTCTAAGGTAATTGCAAGGCTCAAAACCATCTCTCAAATATCTTGTCCTCTAACATGTTTAATTTCCTCAATATAGCCCCACGGAATCTTCACTCTACTAAGATAAAGAGACTGATTGCCATGAAGATTATATGGGAATTAAATAGAGAGGACGAGTTGTATTTATGACTCGTTCTCATTGATACAACTTCGAACCGTGCAAACTCCACAAGTGTTTCAAGTAGGACTAAAATCGTTATAATCCCTCTTGATTGCACCCAGTCTTTTACTGAAAATCCCCCTCACAACAAGGTTTACAGGTATGTGTTCACAGATACTGCATAGCACTTATTTTGTGACTTCACTCACCTGCACTGAAGCTTCTAGCTAAGCAATCTAGCGTTTTTTCTTCTAATGGCTGCAACTTCTAACAGCCGTGCATTGTAAAGACCAGCTAGCTTTGGATCGTTGCCTGTATTATAAACCCTGAATCCTTCCAGGACAAAACTCTAAAGACTAATGTCTGTGGGTGAGGCTGGAAGGCGTCTGAGCTCTTCCTCAAGTCATGGGATGACCTTCCTCAGGGGTCCTGTTGGTACCGGCTGTTGGTTGATATAAAATGCTCTCGACTCTTAGGTGGATTTTTGATATGCGTACCCCTGAATCTCTATGCTCTTAATGATATCTATCTTTCATTTGATGGTAACGTTTTGGTTGCTGGGATGTTTAATTTGGGATCTTCAACAGTCAAGTCTAGATTGGTATATAGTAAACCTAGAACTGATACCCATCTCAATCTGCAAAGACACTTTTAATGTCAGTCCATCTTGGATACAGACATTTCAACTTTATACAGTACTTTTTCTCAGAGTCTCTCTCTATCATCCCTGTGCAGGAAGCACTGTGTCTAGATCTTCATTGATTGTACAACGTGTTCCAAGATTACTGTGACTTGTGTTTAAAAGGATAGTCTGGGTAGAAGTAACCTTCAAAGCCATTCTCTTGTAGCACAGGTTATAACATCCCTTTGTGCTGGGAGATGAGCTGGATCAGTCTGTATCCAAGCCAGTCCAACAAGTCTAGCCCTGCAAGCTCAAGAGGTCCATATAATCATCAAGATGGCTAGTAACATTCTGCAGAGGTGCAATGTTGTTATGTCTGAGAGGGTGAAGCTGCATGCAGCCATGCTTGCACTTCAATTCAGCTACGCTGCATTCTATATCACTTCCAGAGCAGCTCCGAATATGGGAGTAAGCAAGGTGGTGTTCCAAGTGTATAGAAACATCCCTGCCTTGATGCTGATTGGTCCTTGTGCTTATTTTCTAGAGAAGAAAGAACGTCCAGCTCTTACATTATCTTTCTTGATCCAGTTTTTCCTTAAGCACTCTGTGGGATAACCGCCAATCAAGGATTTTATCTCTTAGGATTGTACTACACACCCCCAACTTTTGCATCAGCCATACAAAACTCAGTGCCTGCAATTACTTTTATAATGGCAGCAGCTCTTAGATTGGAGAAAGTCCATATTAGCAGAAGAGATGGTTTGGCCAAAATAATAGGGACTGTAGCCTGTGTAAATGATGCCACCATCATTGCACTGTATAAAGATCCTCGAATAACTCATCTATGGCATCCAAATTTGGAAGTTACTGCTACTTATTTTAAGCATTCCATGGTAATGATCTATCTGCAAAAACTGAGAACTGGACACTGGGGTGCATTTACCTACTTGGAAATTGTCTGGCACGGCCAGGCTAGATTGTTTTACAGTCACCAGTTCTAAAACGATACCCAGCACACTTGTCAGTCACATCGATTACTTGGTTTTTTGGAGTCATTAATTCTTAATCATCGCACAGCTTTCTTCGATACCGATCTGGAGCACTGGAAGATTCATTCTGGAAGAGAGCTTTTCACCATTCTATATTCAGGATTCCTTGCTTCTGGTATTGCCTTTTCAGTTCAGATACGATGCATTCACAGAGGAGGGCCAGTGTCTGTTGCAGTCTACCAGCCTGTACAAACTATTGCTGTTGCAGTTATGGCCTCTATTATTCTTGGGGAACAATCCTACTTGGGAGGGATATTTGGAGCAATTCTTATTATCATCGGTCTCTACCTTGTCCTGTGGGGCAAGAGTGAAGAAAAGACATTGGGACTATTGCAGGCCAAATCGTCCATGGCATCTGAGAACCAACCAGAAAAAAATGGATCAGAGTGCAACTTTGATCATCAACAGCAGCAATGGCATCAAGCCTTACACGTCCTCGTCCCTAACCCAACCTCTTCTCCTTGACATCAGTTACAAACCTGTTAATATCCCTTCTCCTTCAGACGAGCCACAGCCATCAAACCCTCTAACCCATCACAACGATACAGCAGCTTGTATCACAGCAAGCAGTAGTATGAATTCTCATGGTCTAGCAAAATATCCACGCAAACATATATAGATGTATGTATTCATCTTAAGTCACTAAACGTGTGCTTAAGAGCTTATATTAATGTTTGGTTTCTGCTGTGTGCTTGTTATACCCATATGCACTGAAAGTAAGATTTTGTTTTCCAGTGTATTGTGTTTCCTCTATTTTCAAACGAGGCAGTAATATATCGTAATCTTATGATAGGGTTACAAAAGTTTTTGATTGACCACCATGCTGCTAGCAGCACACTTATATACTACGAATGTTATGTTCACCGAGTATTGGTTTTCTATATCACTGTTCTGCATTTGTCTTTCACATTGAGAAAGCATGCGCTAATGCGTGAGTTATTCACCACAAAAAATACAAAATTCATTTACCTATTTAATTCATTGCAAATAATACGTAATATTTTCAGTGAATAGGAAATAACAAAAGCAGGATACGCCCAATAACATGAACAAATATCGTTTCTCTAGAGCTCCTTTACCATTCGCTGATTATTTTGATTGAATTTGCGAACAGACTTGCGAGACTGTAAAAACATAAAAATACTTGAAATAGATTTGGGTCTGTTACACGGATCACGAGAAAAAAACTTCCGCATATGTTCATTCTAATGAAATGAAGATAAACAAAACCCTAGAAAAGGTAAAACACAACAATACCAAAACCAGAACCTGGAAAGCATCGGCAGTTACCCTAAATCCCTCAAAGAACCCCCTTTGTCTGGTATTCATGCAAAGGGGAAGGGGATTTGTGTTTAGGACTTAGGGTTATTCATTTGTCTATGTCTGTCTAGGAGTCGCCCATTCGACTCTGAGAATGAGATTATCGTAGCCATAGCCATTGAGCTTATTAATAGCCCTCTGCGCATCCTCCCTGTTGGCGAAATTGACAAAGGCAAAACCCCTGCTCATCCCGGTCCTCTGGTCCACAGCAACGTAGACACGCGTAATGTGACCAAACGGTTTGAAAAGCTCCTGCAAGTCGGCCTCTCTGGTATCCTCGGACAAATTAGTAACCCTAACGGAATTCTCGTCGTTTCTCCGCCTCATGTTGCTAGCATCAGAGGTCCTGTCGACGGTGGCGCCCGCTCTAAGACTGGGAGGAACGTAGGCTCCCTTGCCACCGGCGGCACCAGAGCCGGCGGTAGAGTCAGGAGCTTGAGGGGGCTTGTCGAGACTAAGGCCCTCGGCAGCGCCAGGGGCAAGGTCTTTGTAGGGGCACTTTGGACCTAGAGAGAGGATGATGTGGTGCTTGCCGGCATATATTTGATGCTGGCCAGGATCAGTAGAAGGAAGAGGTATTTTTTCACAAGATTTACATGCTGGATCATACCAATAGTGCTTACCTCCATCCGGAATTGCTTCTCACCTCCTTCAGGTCTCTCCAATTTCTTGACAGTTATTGGGATGGACCCTGCGAGGGTACCTTGTAAACAGTTCCAAATCCTCCACTCCCCAGCTTCTCATTAAAATTCCTGGTCGCAATATGCTGCTCCTTATATGTAAACATGGTAAGCATCATCCCACTAAAACCCTCCTCAGAAGCGGAATACTTTTCTGAACTCCTTCGCTTCCAGCAATACAAAGTTGAAGCGACAATCAGAGCAGAAACCCCTAACCCGGCAAAAGCTCCTATCAGCATTCCAAGATTCGCTTCCCTTCTGGACGAACTCCGACAGGCAGCTCCCCGAAAATATAACAACATAGTATTGTTACTATCAGAAGTACTATAACCAACACTATCATCCTCATCATCACTAGAATAATTTCTGAGATTCCACAAATCACCCCACACCAGTCTACAGTCTTTCGAAACCCTCTTATACGCATACCCAATATAGGAAAGGTTATTCACACAAAACTTCTCACAGGATCCAATCAAAACTTCAGGGATCAAAACACTACTACTACTATTCAAATGAACGCTTCCCAATTCATAAAACTTATCGGTTCTGCACTGCAGTGGACTACTCCTAATGCAACCCCCGGACCAATCCCGAGAATTCCAAGCCTGGGGTATCCTGGGTTCGAAACCCTCCAAGCAGTGACAATACTGTAAATCATTGCCAGTGTTACTACAAACCCCATTAGGCCCACAGAGACCATAAACCGTACATATATCAACCGGCCTCATCCAAAACATATCCCAGTCTTCTGCTTGATAAGTCCAAGCATACTGCTTAATTTCTCCAAAAACATCTACTGCAACTCTAGATATTACAGTAAATTGGGGTAATTCTGTGTAAGTAAAATACCCGTCAGAGGAATTTGGATTGACAAACGTAAAATTGTAGATATATTTGACGGTCATCTCCAGAACGTGCAGAAAGCTATAGCCATCCCACTTGCCGCTGCTCCAGTAAGGCACGGAATTCCGCCAAACTAGCACAAACTCGTTGAATCTAGCAGAACCAGAATGTAGCCTCAGCTGCAGGCTGAAATCTCCCGGCGCCGGATTCTGGGTCATTCACACATTTGCTCTCAAAGCAGGCTCCACAGCTTAGCCCGCTGTTGAACAGAGCAGTGTTCAATGCTGCAGATTGAACTCCATATCGCTGGCTGTACAGGTTCCCATACCCACAAGCACCGCCTGTGCCACAGAAAAAAAAAAGAAAAAAAAAGCTCAGTTAGATCTAGAAACAGAGCCCTAGACTGCAATGGCCATCTACACACAGTGTAGAGAGATCATAAGAACGAAAATGGCGAAGGAAGCCACGAAAAACGGAGGTTTGAATACATATGCAAGTTTCGGCGTTCGGCAAATGGAAAACCCGTAGACATCATGCAGTCAAGCCTGTAGGCGTTTCACCCACGAGAACCTTCCATTCTTCTGTGAAGATATCAGTAATGGCAGAGCCCAAAACTCTGCAGCACCGCCTCTGCAATAACCACACTGGAAGGATAGATTTCCCCGCACACAGATAAGGTCGGATAAACCTAGGGTTGGTGGGGTTTACAAGGTGAATTCCCGCCCAAATCGAAGACTGAATAGAGAAATGTGACAGCGAATGCAGATTGCAGGCAAATGTCTGATTTGCAAATGTCTGATTTTAACTGGCTGAAAGAACGATGAGAAAACCCTCTCATTGGCTCCAGTGAACAGTGACATTCAGCTAAACCCAACAAAGGGAACGCCTTTCGGCGTAAATATATTAATGTTTAAGTATTATATAATTTGAATTATTAATATTTAAAAAATCAATTTAAATTTGGATAAAAAATCCTTTTAATTTTGAATAACATTTATATACATAAGAGTATGAAATAAAGTTTCAATGAATAACACATGCAGCCTACAATCAATTAGTGCCCTTAATAACTATGGAAAAAGAATAACACATGCAGCGTACAATCAAATAGTGCCCTTAATAACTATGGAAAAAGAGTTATGTGAGGAACAATATGCCTTTAACCTTTTTTAGTACATTAGAATACAATTCAAAACCTTACTAAAAGCTGTCCGAAAACGAAGAAACTATGAAAAAAGGTTGACACCGTCTTGTCTTATAACAGATAAAAGCCAATAACTCATTGGGATGCATGATGTAGTAAACAGTTTAGAGTGTTAGTACAATAGAAAATAAGATTACATATAGTGTTAGAAAATATTTCAAAGTGTTAGTACAATCGAATATAAGGAAATAGAGGGGAAAACGTTATTAGAAAATCGAATAAAGAGTATATATACTCTAGAAAATATTTCAAAATGTTAGTACAATCGAATATATTTTCAAAATGTTAGTACAATCGAATATATGGGAAATAATGTTAGTACAATCGAATATATTTTCAAAATGTTAGTACAATCGAATATATGGGAAATAAAAGGGAAAATTTTATTAAGGAAAGAGATGCTAAACAATTAGCTTAATATAATTGGTAAGATTATTAATCAAATTATATATTAATTTATTTTATAAATTTATTGAAAGATATTATTTTTATTAATTTATTTTATAAATTTATTGAAAAATATTATTTTTATTAATTTATCTTATTCAAAAGAATGATTTTAAATGAATAGATAATAAAAAATTAAATGGACATCCAATATCATAATTATGGTTAAAGGAGAATGTAGAAATTATACAAATATATGTATATCAATAGATTCAATCTAATCAAGCGATGTACTAAAGCTAGATAGTGAATCTTTCTACAAATCAATTGCGGAAATTAAACACAATCGCCAATCACAAAAAGTGTAGAAAGAAACAAATCAAACCACAACACAGATAATTTCCTCGGGAATGCTTGTTTCTCAAAACCCCTCTATCTCTATTGTATCTCACCATGGAATCATGAAACAATTACAATGCACTCTTCTCACAAGAGTCTACTACAATCTGCCTATCGTCTCACACTGATCCAAACAAAATCGGGCCAACAATTATCCAATTCTCAGCCTGTCTTCAGACTGCCTTGCTCACACAATTCCTGATGAATCCAATCCCTATTCTTTAGGAATTTCAGCCTTCCTCAACTGCGCTCAGTATCATGGGCATCCTGTGGTGTTTTAACTGCATCTAGAAAGTCTCCTAATATCACAATTGATAGTTAACTTCCCTTTAACCTTTGTCTCAATTGGGTCTCCACTGGAAATGGCATGCATGCTCCTATTAATAGTAAATCATCAGTTGCATGCCAGATTATTGATTGTGAATTAAATATGATTTAGTTCACTTGATCTCTCACTAGTGCAACAAATAGTTACAACTAGTCCAACTGACTTTAACTCACCTAACTGAGTCAATTGATTACTCATGCATTAAACTCATGCACTTAACTACAACTTGAACTCTAAAACACATAGAATCACTCTGCATGCCTCACCAACTACCCTCAACTCGAATTCCATGAGCTAACTGAGTTTATCACACTCATTTAACTATAACAAGTGATTATGAGGTAAGATTACAATTTATTGTCCAATTTACTTCAGGGATAATTAAATTTTACACTTATTCAATTTATTAAATAAATTGAATTTCACATTAATGTATCGCTAGGACCCATCACTACACGACCTGTGGTCCCACACTAATATAGGTGCTGTCATGTTGTTTTTGGATGCCAATTTCACTATTTCTTGTTGCAAATTTCAACAGACAAGCCTATTCAAACAAATAAGATACATGACCAAATCAAGAACATTCCATGTGGTGAATACAAACTATTGAATAATAAACACTCTACATGGTGAATACAAACTATTGAGTATTAGGTCTAGGTTTTATTTAGAGTTGATTTATATTTAAAAGTGAGTTGATTTATTGAATATAGTTTATAGGTTTAGAATGGAGGGTTCTGAACGGGATCTTGAGCGCGATCGAATGGAAGGAGATTCGTTGGGGGATGGTTTGAATGGAGGCGCACGGGAATTGTGGATCACAGAGAATGGGAAGCATGTGCAGGGAGTGTAGCATTGGAGCAGAGTGGAGCACACTCAGCATTGGTCGATAGAGGAGGGGATTGTTCGCGATGTTTTCGAAGGTTTTCAGGGAGACGAGTCTGATGGTGGAGGGTCCGTTTTTAATCGGAATGGAGCCCTGGAATATCTCCCTTTCCTAGGTTGTGGTTTGGGAGGAAGGCTAAGTGGGGATGAGGAACTAGGGTCTGCTGCTGGCCACCTTAGGTGCTTGGAGTAGCGTGGTTTCCCTTGCCCCGGGTGTGTAGGGGGAAAGGGCCTGGGAAAAATCAGTGATGTAGAAGAGAAAGAGTCCAGGAGGGGACCTGGAAAGCACAATAGAAAAACATGGATTAAATCAAAGAAGGTGGACTATAATTTTGTGCATGGTGAAGATATTGGTTGGGCGCAGGTGCTCCAAATGAATAACCAGACTCTGGTGGGAAGGGCTATGGGGAAGTCCTTTGTTCTGAAAACAGTGGTCTCGTGGGCGGAATCAAACTTGAAGGAAGGTATTGGTTATGTGCTAGAGGTTGTGACTCTTACCAGGGGGTGGTTTGCATTCAACTTTTTGCATGTCGATCATGTGCAATGGATGTTGCAGCAAAGCTGGGCTTTGGATCACACTCCTTTGTTTCTCGAGCTCTGGCATCCTCTTTTTGATGCTAGTAGGGAAAGGGTGGATTCGGTCTTGATGTGGGTGAGGCTGCCTAGTTTGTCTCTCCATTACTAGTCTGTGGAACATATCAGGAGCATTGGGAATATCCCCATGTCCTTCCTAGAAGTTGACCTCTCCTTTCTGGAGAATAAACAAAGGCGAGTGGCTTAGATTCTCGTAAATATTAATGTCAGGGAAGGTCTTGTGGAATCCATGAATCTTAGGTGGGGGCACTTTGAGATTAACTAGGTGTTGGATTATGAAAATGTGCCCTTCAGATGTAGAATATGACATGTTTATGGCCATCTAGTCTCTACTTCCAAGTTTCCCTTTCGTCCTTATAATGGTTGAATTTTTCGTAGGAGTAATTTGAAGAAGAGCTCAAGGGGGGAGGTCCGGGATTACCTTCTCCTCTGTAGAAATTTTGAATAACTGATATATTATTCATCGAGATTCTCCTGATCACACACTATTTTAGCTTCATGCACAATACATAATCTCTTCTACCATTGATCATTACATGCGGAAATAAAATCAATTTCATGCACACATTAAAACCATAAAAAATCACACATATCAACACAGTATTTCATGGGAAAGCTTAAAGCTGAAAACCCCAACTATCTGTATATTATATGTCATAGAGATCATGTAACAATCATTGTACAAAGCTCCTCAAAAGCTCTCAGCACAACCTCAAATTGCTACACACTAATCAAGCTAGATCTAGCAAAACACATGCTCCAATCTCTGCCACCTGATAGCCAGCCTCTATTGCATAATCAATGTTGTACGATGGCTCATAAATAACTTTGAACCACCTGGCTTGTACTGCGCAATCCTCATTGGCTTCTCCAATCATTGGTTGTTGTAAATATGCAATTGTATAGTCACAACTGATAGTTAACCTGCTCTTTCACCTATCTCTGCACTAGTCTCCACTGAAACTGTCCATGCGCTGAAGTTAACTGATGTATTCTTTAGTTGATTAATGAGTTTATAATTAGTGAATTAATTAATAATTAATTCACACCACTCTTCACTAGTGTATTAATCAGTTAGACTAAATACAACTAGTTCAACTATGTTTAGATTAGTTAAATCAACACAACTCCATTAACTCCTCAATCAACTCTACCAAACTGGCTACATGAGTTCTAATCGAAGTATCCATGCAATAGCTCCAGTAAACCCTCAGGAATAGCGTAATTCCTTCCATCAGCTGCTGCACCACATCTATGCACTTAACTGAAGTGCTCCAAGAGAATAAGATAATGTTTATAGTCCAAATATTATTAAGAGCTAATAATATTCGACATATCTATTTTTAGACTAGGACTCTAAAAATAGATTCCGCCCAGTATGTCTAAAAATAGAAGTCCATCTATTTTTCCAACTTGACCAACCATCCACAAATAGCATCCTACAACTCACAGAATCATTATCGACATGTCTAAAAATAGACATAGTCTAAAAATAGACTTTGTGCCAAAAATAGCCTGCGGGACCACTTAGTGAAGGTGACTTCTTTCCACTAAGCTCATCATCTTGTTGCAATCTCAACACTCCCTCTCAACAAGATAAGGATTATCTGCCACCCCTATCCTGCCTCTGTGGTATTCGAATTTTCTCTTGGTGAGCGCCTTCGTCAAGATATCAGCATCCTGATCCTCCGTGAGAATGTATGAAAGTAACATGATCTTCTGCTGCACACAATCTCTGATATGATGATACCGGTCCATGAAGCCATGCCACCTCAACTCATCCTCCTGTCTGTACCATGATCCATATCTCGATGTGCCTCTGAGATATTTCAATACATGCTTGCCTGCCTTCTAGTAGAGCTTGGTAGGCTTAACCATAGCTTGTGAAAGCTGGTTCATAGCATAGCATATGCCGGGTCGTGATTGACCAGATACATAAGCGACCCCACCAACTGTCGATAAACAGTGGCATCCACTACCTCCGCCGAAGTAGCATCCTCCTTCCTCCATCCACCAGGAAGAGGAGTATCAACAGGCTTGCAGCCATGCATGTTAAACTTCTCCAGTATCTCCCGGGCATACTTGCCTTCAGAAACAAACAGTCCATCACTGCGCTGCCAAATTTCCAATCCCAGGAAATAATGAAGGAGGCCCAAGTCCTTCATCTCAAACTCCTTTGCAAGATCAGCTCTGCATGAGTGTATCAAATGCGCTCATCACCACAAAATCAAATCATGTACATAAAGTACAATGATCGTGCCAACTTACCCTCCACCACTATCCGGTATAGGTTCAGGTTAGGATCCGCCTACTCTTGGAGAATCCAAGTCCAAGAAATAATTGTCTATCCGTGTGTACCAAGCACGAGGTGCTTGTTTCAACCCATACGCTCTCTAAGCCCCGCACACATGCGACTCGCTGCTGAAGATCTCAAAACCTTCGGGCTGCTCTATGTACACCTCCTCCTCAATGACTCCATTGAGGAATGCAGTCTTCACATCCATCTGATGAATGTGCCACCCCATCTGCGCTAAGAGAGCAAGAATCGTTCGTATGCAAGAATACCTTGCGACAAGTGCAAAGGTTTCCTCATAATCGATCCCCTCAATCTGTGAGAAGCCTCGGGCAACAAATATTTCCTTGTAATTCTCGACGCTCCGTCAGCTACTTGCTTCACTTTGTAGATCCATCTCAAACCCACCACTAATTTCCCTTCCGACCTTGGGACAATCTCCCATGCACTTTTTCTGACAATCGAATCATACTCTTCCACCATGGCATCTACCCATGCAGGGTCCTCCACAGCTTCCTCGAAAGAGGATGGCTCACATGATACACTCACAGATAAGAGCCATGTATCCAATATACCAATCAAGGATCGTTTATGTCCGTTACTCGTGATGTAGGTGCTCCTACAACCTTCTCTACATCTTGAGCTAGTCGCTTAGCTTCTGTAGTGCGCTTCCGCCTCTGATGGTTGGAGCTGCATGAGTGGTCTCTTCCACTCCATGAACCTCCTCTTGTATCTAATCCACATCCAGAGACCCATCCTTAGGAACTAATAGCTCCTCATCTGCATGCAAGTGTGGCTCCCTCTCAAGTGAACTCTTCATGGCTTTCTCCTGATGAAATTTGATATCCCGTCACACAACAGTCTTGCGACTGTCTGGAAAATACACACGATAGTTGTGGGGTGTATCAGTGTACCCCACAACTATCCCAACCTCTACAGTCGGCTCTAGCTTCTTCCTGACATCCTTCATCACATGAATGTAAACAGGTGAACCAAAAATCCTCAAATGGGAAATATCAGGCTTCTTACCAGAAAACGCCTCCTCGGGTGTACTCATGCCAAGTATCCCGTGAGGACAACGGTTCCGCACATATATTGCAGTATTGCATGCCTCAGCCCACAAGTGTATGGGAAGGCCCTAATCATGCAACATCGCCTGTGCAAGACCTATGATCATTCTCGTTTTTCCGCTCGCAACCCATTCTCATGTGGGTTATGAGGTGCTATGAGCCTCTTCGAATTCCTTCGCGCCGAAGTCCTTGAATTCGCTGTGAAAAATTCACCACCATTGTCGCCCTAAGAGCCTTCACTCGTCTCCCCAATTCTTTTCTCAACCAAGGCTCTTTGAACTCACGTAACTTTGAGTATGTCTCGCTCTTCTTCTGCATGAAGAAGATCCAACACTTACGAGAAAAATCATCAACAAATATCACATAGTACCTGTGCTTTGCTGTCGAAGCTACTGAGAAATTTCCACACACGTCTGTGTGAATTCTCTCAAGGATCGTCGTGGCACGACTATCCTTCTCGTGAAAGGTGGCTTTCACAAATTTTCCCAAGGTACATCCCTTGCACTAATCTGACTGCGTGAGAGTACCCATAGGAAGCCCAATAGAAATCTACTGCAGTATCTTCAAAGTTCCATGGTGAAGGTGGCCCAATCTCCGGTGCCACAACTCGCCATCATCCTGGCTCACCACTCCTTTTGCCTTGCCTGCCATTGTTGCGCAGCCATCTACCTACAATTGATAAAGGTTCTTATCTCGAACCCCTATCCTCCGGGTCTCACCAGTTGCCTTACTGCACAGGAAAGCCTTTCCCTCGCTAAAGACAACATTGTATCCCTTGTCGTTTAACATCGCCACAAAGATAAGATTCTTCTTCAATCCTGGAACATGCATCACTTCCTTCAATACGAAGGGTTTACCAGACTCCCTCTCAAAGGAAATGGTACCGATACCAGTCGTACTATATCTACCATCATCGCCCATCTCGATGTGCACTCCAAGATCTTTCTCATCCAGATCAGTAAACAAATCTCAATATCCTGTCATGTGAAAAGACGCACCACTGTCAAGAAACCACACTAAACTCATCACACTTGAGACCAAGCATGCAATCAGTGAAAAATCCAGCTCGAACTACGAGGCTAAGGCCTCTCCAACTGCAGATCCAGCAGCCTGCTTATTTTTCTTCTTCTGTGGACAACTAGTGGCGTAATGTCCGTGTTGGTGATAGTGAAAGCACTTCACCTTGGACATGTCCTGCTTCTTGCCTTTCGCACCGGAATTAGAAGCATGCCTCTTGCACTTACCCTTCTTTTCTTTGGCAGCCAAAGCGCAATTTTCTTCATCTGAGGTCTTTGATGAAGATCCGTCCCTGGTACTTCGCCTTATCTCCTCTTGCACAAGATCTGACCAAAGTCACTCCCATCTTGGCAATTTCTCCCGACCATTGACATAGTCCTGATAGGAATGCCAACTCTTCGGAAGACCAAGGAGAGCCAAGTTCATCCCTACATTGGATGAAATTTGTGAGGTACTTGGGCATACTGTCACCTTTCTCCATTTTTATGTTCCTGATTTTATCCTTGAGCGCCAACTTCCTCTAGTCGCTCTTGCTTTGAAATAAATCTATCAAAGCTTTCCACATCAAGAATGGATAAGCCTTACCATGAAAGCTGGACACTATGTGATCCTTCACACCTTCCAACAGAATCCTTCGACACTTTGTTGTCTTCTTTTGCCATGTGTCAAGTACGACAGCATCACTAGAAGTAGGTTTTGGAATTTCTGCATCTATGAACTCCTTCAACCCATTGTCATCCAACATCGCCTCCATCCTGTCCTTCCATGCAATATAATTCGAGCTGCCCTCAAGGGCATACTCCAATCGCAATCCGTTGAAAGACATCTCAACTTCGACACCAAGAAAACACTACTGCAAATTCGAATTCCACCAGCACAAAACTCAACCGCTTCAATGTTTTTGCAATTGCTCCAATGATCAATATCGCTCTGATACCATGTAGAAATTTGAATAACTGATATATTATTCACCGAGATTCTCCTGATCACACACTATTTTAGCTTCATGCATAATACAGAATCTCTTCTACCATTGATCATCACATGTAGAAATAAAATCAATTGCATGCATACATTAAAACCACAAACAATCACACATATGAACACAGTATTTAATGGGAAAGCTTAAAGCTGAAAACCCCAACTATCTGTATATTATATGTCATGGAGATCATGTAACAATCATAGTACAAAGCTCCTCACAAGCTCTCAGCACAACCTCAAATTGCTACACACTAATCAAGCTAGATCTAGCAAAACACATGCTCCAATCTCTGCCACCTGATAGCCAGCCTCTATTGCATAATCAATGTTGTAGGATGGCTCATTAAATAACTTGAACCACCTGGCTTGTACTGCGTAATCCTCATGGGCTCCTCCAATCACTGGTTGTTGCAAATATGCAACAGTATAGTCACAACTGATAGTTAACCTGCTCTTTCACCTATCTCTGCACTGGTCTCCACTGAAACTGTCCATGCACTGAAGTTAACTGATGTATTCTTTAGTTGATTAATGAGTTTATAATTAGTGAATTAATTAATAATTAATTCACACCACTCTTCACTAGTGTATTAATCAGCTAGACTAAATACAACTAGCTCAACTATGTTTAGATTAGTTAAACTGAACACAACTCCATTAACTCCTCAATCAACTCCACCAAACTCTGTCACATGAGTTCTAACTGAAGTATCCATGCAATAGCTCCATTTAACCCTTAGGAATAGTGTAATTCCTTCTGTCAGCTCCTGTGCCACATCTGTGCACTTAACTGAAGTGCTCCAAGAGAATAAGATAATGTTTATAGTCCAAATATTATTAAGAGCTAATAATATTCGACACATCTATTTTTAGACTGGCAATCTAAAAATAGATTCCGTCGAGTATGTCTAAAAATAGAAGTCCATCTATTTTTCCAACTTTACTAACCATCCACAAATAGCATCCTACAACTCATAAAATCATGATCGACATGTCTAAAAATAGACTTTGCGTGAAAAATAGCCTGCGGGCCCACTTAGTGAAGGCGACTTCTTTCCACTAAGCTCATCATCTTGTTGCAATCTCAACATCCTCAACCTTTGTCTTCTCATGATCTAGGCAGTTGATCAGTCAGTGCAGCGGTGGATCTCATCAGTATAATGGAGGACGTGGATGTCTCTCAGCTGGTGGGGGATGATGGAAAGTTGTTGGTAGCTTTGAATTAGTAGGGGCCTTCCCTCCTAGGCTCCCCATCTCTTCCTCCATCTTCGTAGATAATTTTTTTCCTGAATAATGTCTCAATCTCAGGTAAGGATTGGGTGGAGGGTTCAAAGAACCATTCTCTTTTATCTGGTCTCCCTTGTCCATCTTCTTCTCTTTCTGTTTTTCCAACAACTTCTGTGGATGGTCTCCGAATCTCTTTAGATCTCGATCCCATCAATGAGGAGATGGATACTTTCCCTTCACCATCAGTTTCCTTGGATTATAGGTATTATCTACAGTCTAGTGCTAAGAAATATTCTAGAGGATTGGGAAAGGGAAAATCTCGGCTTGTCAAGGAAGGGGAAAGATATCCTAGTTAACTAAGGCTCAGAGTAGGGCTAAAATGGATCTTCATGATGGGAAACAACAATATATTGAAAGGGCGCTTAGAGCAGGTCAAAACCAGGAAATGGGTTGTAGATGAAGATTATGTCCTTTAATTGCAGGGGTTTGGCAGCTCCCCATAAACAGGGAAAATTTTGAGGATGGGAAATTATTTTGAAGTTTAAAACATTGGCGAATCTCACTAATCCCTAATATGCAAGCTATAAAATGTTTATTGATATATATTAGTAAAATTATTCAAATTTATAATGGTTTTATATATACTCTCTATATAATGTTGGCGATTTTTAAGTTAAAATAATTTTGTATTGTAAAATTTGGGCGAATGATTTTTATAAAAAATGGAAATTGGCGAATCTTTTTTTGGGAAAAAACATGGAAAGTTAGCCCACCTGCGAATATTAGCCCCTAAAATTTTCCATGCCCACAAAAAATCAGCTTTCTTGAGGGTGATCTCTCTTGATCACCTAGATACTATATTATTACAAGAGACTTTAGGAGATGGAGTTGTTGTAAAATCTAGATTCGAAAGTTGGCTGCCGGGGTAGTTTTTTGAAACTCTGGATGTTAGAGGACATTCAGGTGGGTTGGCAGTGGGGAGGAATGAAAGAATTATAAATCCTTTGAAATCTTGGGGCATGGATTCGGTCCTTGGTTTAACATTCTTACCAGTGGAGTTGGGAGAATCTTTCACCATTTTTAATATTTATGGTCCTTATCTTAATAGGATCCCCTTCTGGGACTCACTATTTATAAATCCATTGCTCAGAGGGGACTCAATGATCCTAGGTGAGGATCTCAACTTCTCACTGGGTCAATTGGAGGTTTGGGGTCCTCATGCACATGTTGGTTCTCTGACTGATTATTTTACCCAGAAATTGGAGGAGAGGAATCTGCTAGACATTGAACCCATAAAGCTCAAACCTACCTAGAAGAATAATCGATGTGGAGAAGGTAGAGTAGCGAAGAGACTTGATCTTTTTTTGGTGGTAGAACAGGTTGTGGACAAGCTATTTCAGATCAAGCAGTGGATCAAATGTGGAGGTGATTCACATTGCTTTCCCATTTTTCTGGATTTTAAATCTGGGCCTTTGAAGCCCCCAAGCCCTTTAAAGTTAAATAAGATCTAGCTCAAGGATGAGTCATTTATGAATTTAGTTCACTCTAGGTGGATTCCATTTAATTCTGTTGGTACACGCTCTGTGGCTTTTCAGTTTGCCGATAACTTGAAGCAGCTCAAGGATTCCATCATGGATTGGTTAGTGGCAAAGAGGCTGAGGGATGACAGTGAGTTGTAGCAGGTGAAAGAACATCTACGTATGATTTATGAAGGGGAAGGAGGGGGTTTTCTGTCCCATGAGGCAAAGGACTCTCTTGTTCGTCTGGAAGGGAGAAGGAACACCCTCCTTTTGGAGAAGGAGGAGACTTGGAGGCTGAAAAGCAGGGCTACCTAGCTGGCATGTGGGGATGATAATACAAATTTTTTCATGCATATGCTAGAGGTAGGAAGGCAGCTAACACTACTTAGAACTTGACTGATGAGAAGGGAGTTAAACATTCTTCCTTTGAAGCTAAGGTAAAGCTGGGGGCAGACCATTTGAAGGCTCTTTTTAAAGATCCTATTCAGGCCTCCATTGCGGAAGTTATTAGAGTTTTTCAGTTGTTCCCGAGGTTTGTGGAGGATGAAGACAATAGATCTTTGATGGATGCAGTGCTGGAGAAGGAATTGAAGGAAGTGCTTCAAAGCTTTCAAATAGACAAGAGCCCCGGGCTTGCTGGCTGGTCAATTGAAATTTGTTTGGATCTTTTTGACATGCTTGGTGAGGATTTGCTGAAAGTGGTTGAAGACACTAGAGTATCAGGGAGGATTCCAACTATTTTTAACTCCACTTTCATTGCCTTAATTCTAAAATTTGATAATCCTTCTTCACTGAATGATTTCCATCTTATCTCACTGTGCAACTGCATTTATAAGGTGGTCTCTAAGGTTATTTCTAGAAGGCTTAAGAGCATCATGTCTGCTCATATCTCTGGCGAACAGTTTGGATTTCTAGAAGGGAGGAAAATCCATGAAACCATTGGGGTTGCTTAGGAAGGCATTTACAGTCTGAAAACTAAGAATATCAAGGGAGCGGTTCTGAAAATTGACCTCTCCAAAGATTATGATCGAGTAAGTTGGTTATATATTCATATTATTTTGACCCATCTTGCCTTTGGTATTGGTTTTATCAGGTGGATTATGAGTTGTATTACAATAATTTCTTTCTCTGTTTTGATTAATGGGGCAACCTCCCATTTTTTTCATGGTGAAAGAGGGCTTCGCCAGGCCTTCCCCCTATCTCCTCTATTGTTCT
Source organism: Pinus albicaulis (assembly GCA_034641835.2). NCBI lineage: Eukaryota > Viridiplantae > Streptophyta > Pinopsida > Pinales > Pinaceae > Pinus > Pinus albicaulis. Next base: position 1,018,347,432 of record CM076575.1, on the reverse strand, counting down.
TTTTGGTGGCAGAGGGTTTTATTACGGCCCTAAAGGAGGCTAAGATACAGGGATCCTTGAAGGGCATTCGGTTCACTCCAAATCCGTTTATTACTCACCTCCTCTTTGTGGATGATGTCTTAATTTTTTGTTCTGGCTCCGTGAGGGATGTGCATAGTCTTCGGGAAATTTTGGATCTATTTTCCAAGGCTACGGGTATGGAGGTGAATGCTAGTAAATTAACCCTGACCAATCACCTTTTGAAGGATGAAGAGTGGCTTGAGCTTATTTGGATCTTTCCATTTAATCTTGTTGGTTTAGATGCTGGTTTGAAATATTTGGGTTTCATTTAAAACCAAATGCTTATAAGAAACAAGATTGGATATGGCTTTTGGAAAGGTTGGAAAAGATGTTAAAAGTGTGGAGCCAAAAATGGCTCTCAAGAGCTGGGAGGTTGATATCGGTGAAGTCGATGTTGGAGGCCATTCCGGTGTATTGGTTGTTGTCTCTTTCTTGGATTCCCAAAGGCATCCTAGAAGCTGCTCGGAGGGTCTGCTTCAGATTTCTTTGGAGTGGGAAGAAGGACACTCAGGTGACCCCTTGAGTTAGATGGGAAAAAATTGTTGTGCCGAAAGGGCTGGGGGGATGGGGTCTAAAGAACATATTCCTTTTTGCTTAGGCCCTTGTAGCAAAGGGAGGATGGAGACTTATTAATTCATATAGCCTTTGGACCCAAGTGATAGCTCATAAATATCTTGCTCATATGTCCATTGAAGATAGGATTAGGAATCCTAGGAAGTCTCATGTTGGAGGGTCGATGATTCGGAAGGAGGTGGTTAAGTATTTTCATATTCTGGAGTCTAACCTGGTTTGGAATGTGGGCAGTGGTAGGAGGCTTAGAGTTGGGGAGGATCCGTGGATGGGCACTGTTCAACAACACCTTCTCCCGGGGAAAATGATCGAGGCATTGAGGCAGTAGAGGATTACTTTTCTTTTCCACCTTTCTAAGCTGGTTCAAAGACAACCATGGATTCAGTCTTGGAGATTGGCCTCCTCTTTTGGGCTGGATGCTTAGGATGAAAGGGATCTGGCTTTTTACATGAGAGATTTAAAGCTTGCCCATATTTTTCTTCGGGAGAGGGAGGATGAAATTGTTTGGGATTTCAATCCTTCGGGGATCTACACTCCCAAGGCGAGCTATATAAATCTGAGTGCTCATGGTTTTCATGGGGAAGATCGCTGTTGGTGGAATAAATTGTGGAAGCTCAACTGTCCTCCTAAGACTCGCCTCTTTATGTGGTGTGTTTTGGAAAATAAGGCCCCTACTTGGGACAATTTGTAGAGAAGGAGCTTTCAGGGGCCTGGGTGGTGTGTCCTATGCAAATCATATGAGGAATCAGGAAAATCACCTCTTTCTTAATTGTTCTTTTATTAAAGAGGTTTGGTTGGAATTCTTTGGATTGTTGGGTCTCCCATGCAAGTGGGAGGGTCTCTCGGTGTCTCATACCTGGGACTCCTGGTGGGCTTCTATAGCTGAGTCAAATCACAGAGCCATGCCACTTCTTGTCATTTGGGGTTGCTCGCTGGCGAGTAACAATATTTTCTTTGAAGATACAACTTGTACCCCTGAAATCACTGGTTCTCTGTCAGTTGGTTTCTTTTCTGTGTTTCCACATCATATCTGAGTTGCAAAACAGAGGGAGGTTATGGATTTGGAGATCGACAGGGAGATTCCATGGGTTTGTTTTGATGGTGCAGCGCAGAATAATGCCTGTGGGGGTGGAGCTCTACTTTATCTATCTGACACACATTTCTTTGAGCTCTCTGTCAATTTTGGGGAAGGCTCAATCAACTATGTTGAGCTTCTCAGTCTCAAGCTCCTCCTAATTTTTGATGTAGAGAAAGGGTGTCAAAACCTCAATTTTTATGGTGACTCTATGAATGTTATAAACTGGGAAAAGGGCATTCAACAGTGTAGATTTCTCTGCCTTGCTATTCTGTTATCCTCTATAAGGGAGATCCTCCACAGATTTAAATTTTTCACATATCGTCATATTTACAAGGAAAACAATGCATTTGTGGATCGTGCCTCCAAGATGGGGCTTCAACTGGCTGTGGGGATCTGGAAGGTAATTGAGCACCACGATGGTGAAAACATGGAGTATTTTCATTGCCCATTTTTCGACTGATCGGTAAGGAAGATTTATAAGGCTGATAGATTTCTCTGTTTTTTTTCTTAAGCCACAGTGGTTAATGTCATATGTCTGGTGGTGCTCTCCCCGGTGGTGCTGGTTGTTGCCACTTTTTTAACATTTCTTTTAGACAACTTATGCGCTTACGATGAAGGGAGCACGTCTTGCAATCTGTTTCTCCCTTCGTGGTTGTTTGGCACATATTCATATTGTTGTTTGGCAACATACTGTATCATGGACAATATTGTGTGGGTTTCCTTTCATGAAAGACTGTGTTGTCTACTTGGATGGTGTGGGCAGAGATTATAGCTTAGACTGTCAGCCTTCTTGCTATGAAATTTGGACAGTTCAGGGACAGTTGGGTCGACATATTGATTTTTGGACAACCCCTTGATGTCTGGAGGGATTACAGAGGAACTGTAGTGGGACAGTAGGGACAACTTGTTTTTTTTCTTGGATGGTTAGCCGATGTTGTTGCATAATGGACTATAGATGAGCTGTGACTTGCCTCCTATTTATCTTTGTTGTTTTCAGCTATCTTTTTTATGATTTATGACTGTAGATTTCTATGTCTCATCAACATAAATCTTTCTTTGATAGGCTAATCACAGATATTGTGGTTTTCTGATTGTAATTTTGTTCACGACTAGTGAAATAAAATTAAGCTTTTTTTCGAGGAAAAAAAAAGTGAATTGATTTATATAATTTAAAGTAAATTATATAATATATTTAATTTATAAATATTTTTTTTTTAAATAATATTTTAAAATAAAATTAAAATTAATTAATTTTTATATTTTTTTTGAATTTTAATAATATAAAATGTATTATGATATAATTTTGATATTTATTAATTATTTTTTATATAATTATATTAATTCTAATTATATATTTTTTATTTAATATATAAATTTTATGTAATTTTGATTATATATTTGTACTTAATATATGAATTAATATTAATTTAGTTAATTTAATATAATAAATTAATCTAGAATTCATTTACTTTATTTATTTAAAAGAAAGATAGAGATGTCTTCAAAAGTTAGTTAGAATTTTCCTTTTAAACCCTACCAACCAAGTGATTGTTGTTTCTTATTCATGAGAATGATGGTTTATCCTTCCTTATCAGGTAGGTTGAACTTGTGATAATTAGTTTGAATGAGTAAATTATAATCTTGAATCATTACCCACCAGCTCACTCAAGGGGAAGGTCAATTTGTAAACATCCATCCTAACCAAGAGGATATTCCATTTTATGATTGAAATTTGGAATACTAGCAACTTGGAATCATACATCATCCACCACGCAGAATTTGTTCATCTTTTACCCACTTCAAATCATGAAAGGCGGCGTTGGAATTTTAGTCACCCCCCTACGCAACAACAAGATTTTTCTGGTCAAATTTTGAACGCCCAAAGTTGGAATTTGATGTTTCATCTTTCGCTACACCAAATCATGAATGCAGAGGTTAGATTTGTATAACTTGGAACCATAAACAACATAGCAACTGTTCACGTTTCCAACATTCCATGGGTAAAGTTTCTCGTGTAAGGCACTCAACCGCATTGGTAGATAGGAAAAAATTGGACCGCGCCGGGCAATAAGGGGGAGTTGGTGTTATTTGGACCCGAATAAATTCTTCCTCTGCTTTACAGAGAACTTGCTAATCCAAATCATGGGTACGTTTTTTTCGTTCATCAGAGCGATGGCCAACATGAAGGCTTTCGTTCGGACGGGCCAAGCAGGGGACGGACGAGAGAAAGCTTTGCTCGACCATGTCCTGCAGACGGCAGAGAGGGGCAACCCCCAATCTGTTTTGCAGGCCATCGACTCCTACAGCAGACGCACCAGCTGGCTCATGAACATTGGCGACGATAAGGGCCCCTTTCTCGATTCCGCCCTTGCAAAATACAATCCCAGAGTTGCCCTCGAGATCGGGACGTACTGCGGTTACTCGGCTGTCAGGATCGCTTCGCAGATGCAAAGGCCTAACAGTATGCTCCTGGCAGTGGAGATGAGCCCCCTCAATTGCCAAATCGCCACACAAATCATCGACTATGCAGGCAATCAAGAAACCACCAAATTCCTTTCATGGCTCTTGCTTCAAATGTCAATTAAGTTCAATCGCTGATAACTAACTATTGAATGTGCTCCTAGATTAACTGTATTGGTTATCTCTGTGTTGTTCTTTCGTGTTGGTTTGCATTTTGTGTGAAATGGTTATTTTGATTTTGATTGTAGATTCTGAGTTGTTAATTCACATTTCAATTAATTGAATTTCAAATATTGATAGCAAATTATTGACAAAGTTCATAGGTTAGATGTATTGTTTTCTGTTGTTCCAGATATAATTAATACAATACTAAATTTGCATTCTTTTTGAAGCTCCATCATTATCTTGATTGCAGATTATGAATTATTGATTTACATCTCAATTAAATTCAATAGCAAATACTGATATGTTGATTTACATTTCAATTAATTCAATTGTAAATACAGATAGCCAACTATTGAATAAGCTCATGGGTTAGCTTTATTGATTCTCTTTGTGTTGTTTAGCACAACATATAGTTAGTCAGTGTTGGTATCCATTTTGTTTGAAACAGTCATTTTTATCTTGATTGCAGATTCTGAATAATTGGTTCACATTTCAATAAACTATTGAATAAGCTCATAAGTTGGTGGTACTAGTTCTTTCTGTGCTTTCATTCTGTTTGAAATGGTCAACTTTTTATGTTGATTGCATATTCTGAGTAAATGGTTCACATTTCAATAAACTATTGAATAAGTTCATAAGTTCGTTGTACTGGTTCTCCCTGTGCTTTCATTCTGTTTGAAATGGTCAACTGTATCTTGATTGCGGATTCTGAGCTTTTGGATCACATTTCAATTAATTCAATAGAAAACTATGGAATAAGCTCATAAATTATCTTTATTAGTCTTCTCTGTGTTGTTCCATAGATATTTAGTTTAATTTTAGTTTGCATTTTATTCGAAACTACCTTTATTTTGATTTTGATTGTAGATTTTAAGCTATTGGTCCAAATTTCAATTAATTCAATACCAAATACTGATAGAAAACTATTGAATAAACTCATAGGTTAGTTGTATTCAATTAATTCAATAGCAAATACTGATAGCAAACTATTGAATAAACTCATAGGTTAGTTGTATTGGTTCTAGCATATGGCTAGTTCAGTGTTGGTTGCAATCTAAACTCATAGGTTAGTTGTATTGGTTCTAGCATATGGCTAGTTCAGTGTTGGTTTGCCACTATTTTGATGGCAGATTGTTGGTCACATTTCATTTCAATTAATTCATAGGAAAATATTAAAAACAAACTATTGAATAAGCTTTTAGGTTAGTTGTATTGGTTCTGTGTGCTGTTCCCTATTTAGTTAGTTCATTGTTGGTCTGAATTATGTTTGAAATGACATTTCTATTTTGATTTTAGATTGTGAGTTGTTGGTTCACATTTCAATTACTTCAATTAGTTGAGTTGTATTGGTTCTCTTTGTTGTTCAACAAATCTTTAGTTCAGTGTTGATTTGCTTTCTGTTGGAAACCATTATTTTTGTTTATCCAATTCCAAAATATTTTTAAAATCTTTCATCCAATTAAATTTAACTATTAAAATCTTTGATAACCATTAGAAACTTTTGAAAATTTCCAAGAAACTATAATAATAATTATGATTTTGTTTGGGTGCAGGGCTATCATCCAAGGTGCGAGTAGTGGAAGGAAAATTCGACGAGAAACTGAACGCTGTTAAGCAATTTCTGGAAGATATGGACGCCACCTTCTTCGATTTTGTGTTCCTGGATCACTGGAAGGACCGTTATATGCCAGATTATCTGCTGCTGAAAGAAAGTGGGATGATGAGGAAGGGAAGTGGGATATTTGCAGATAACATGGGTCCTCTCCTTGGTCCAGCAGACTTCAAAAAATATATCAAGACACATCCGGAGGAACTTGAGACAGAGGAATTCAAGAGCAATGCTGAATATATGCGGTGGATGCCAGATAGTGTCAGTGTATCTACTTATAAATTAGATTAATTTGGTTGAACTATCAATCGCATCTGGAGCATGGTACTTGAAGCCTATAAAATTTAACTATAAATAATGAATAACAGAAGGAAGTCTGACCCAAATGCAATATATCTGAAACACGATATACCCCAATACAAGCTCCGCCTTCTGATTGTATTTTGCAGGGAAGGTATTCATCTTTATTAATGGTGTATTTATCAACAAATGATCAACAGAAGGATTTGGTTATGAGTTCATTTTCTTTATGCGTGAAGGCCAAGCAAAGTGGGTACCAGCGCATGTGAACCACATGCTTTACTTGACTTGGAAGCACGTCTGGAAAAAAATTGTTTGCAGCGCACGTCAGTTCAATGGTTTCCCTTTTCTCCCTTTCACGCGTTGAATCAGAATCGTGATGTCTGCACATGTGAGAATAAACGTATGTTTCAGTGATTTATTTCTTAAGGTGGGGCCTCGAATTTATGGGATTTTAAATTTATTCTCGTTTTGATTGTAAGTCTGATTACTTTATAGGTGACTATAAAAGAAAATGTTTATATGTAATGTAAGATTGTTGGTGAATATTATATATATATAAATTTGATTGGTTTTTATTGGAAGTTTGTTATAAACTTTATGTGTATATGCCATATAAGATTGTATGTCAATATTTTAATTTTTTTTTGTTTTTTATTGTAAATTTATTATATTATAGATGAGTATAAGGTAGATGTGTATATGTATTGTAAAATTATATGTCAATAAAAAACTAAACAAAATTAAATGTCATCTTCATATGTTTTAATTAATATTCAAATTAAAACATATATAAAAATATAAAATAGAAAATCATGCCTATACTTAATAGATTAAATAAAAAGCACAAAACCATGTGCTATTACCATACAATGTGCCATAACATTTTTTACTTTAGAAGACAATCAAATCATGAATGGTTTAATAAGTAGTAGACTCAAGAGATATTTATATATGGCATACTCTACGAAATTTCAAAAAAGAAGTTAAAACCTCTTAGGGCATTTGAGTGATATTTATATATGACTTAGTCTAACTTACAAATGAAATAGACTTTTTCACAAGAATCTAGTAAAACAATTTCAAGAAAGAATGTAATTGTTCCCAGATTTTGAATAACATTAATCAGAAAACATAAGTTAGACTAAACCTTTATATATAATATTTAGTTTAATAGAAATTAAAAAAATCATAATTTAATAATATTTTTAAAATAAGCTAATATTAATAAAAATAACGAGAGATCGCTGCTAGAACTAAATAATATAAAAAATAACTAATATTAATTTATAGTTAAATTTTACAAAAATTAACATAATAATAAATTTATAATACAAATTATAAAAGGTCCATTAAAAGATATATATATATATATATATATATATATATATATATATATATATATATATATATATATATATATATATATATATATACACGATTTAATAAATGAAAATACAAATCTATTGTATATGAGAGAACCATTAAACATTTTAACTATAATTATAATAAATAATTTATATGAAAATGTTTATCTCAATTTATAATGAGATTCAAAAAGTATAAAAAGCAATTACACCAAATGTTGCAAAGGAAACGTTGTAAGTCTATAGCATAATATAGAAATTGCATTAAGAATAAAATTGGGTTTTGCATTCAAGACAGGGTTTTACTCATCATTAATAAAATATGTCTTAGAAACAATAACACTTCAATCAAATTTAGTCTGTTATTTTCTTGCAAAAATGAAACTTATGCTTTTTCATTGTAACAACTTGTTAAATGACACACTTACCATAAATTTAATGCCCTCATCTATAGATTCAATGGGTTTTGGCCCAAATCAGATGATTTCCATTAGTGGATCCCTCATCTATAGATTCAATGGGTTTATCTCTTAATCTCAATTTATTTAGAGAAAAATTTATTGATAGTTAAAAATGTATTATTTACAACATATCTATTTAGATTAATAATTGAAAAATATCATATTATAAAATAACAAAATATTTCACTAATTAGAATTTAAAAATACAATTATGAAATTCTTAAAAGATACTCTTCAAACTTTAAAAAAAAAAAAAATTCATTGAAGTATGTGCTCTATGTCAACATAATGTTATATCATTCAAATGCAGGGCCCCATTCATGAAAGAAAGTGTTTAAACTAGTAGAGATAATCTTCAAGAATATGGACAAATTTCTAGAAAAAATTGCATCAATAATCATAAGAGACAAATGTGTCACTCAAATATGTGCTCTAGAATTAAATGCAAAGACTTAAATATGTGCTCTATGCCAATTAAATGCAAGGACTCACTAAAAGAAAGTGACAGTTTTTCACGAATAATACTAATAATGCCTAAAGACTCTTTATGGTCACAAATTTTAATGTTTAAAACTTTTTTTTTTGAAAGTTTGGTAGTACCTTTAACTTTTCTCTTTTTTCTCTTTATTCGACAGGCTTGGAGATTGGTACTGGTGGTAGTTGTTTGTGCTACTGATCATCTCGTGGTAACTGTTTGTGATCATAACTGTATGAAGATGGTCCATTCGATAAAGAAACACGTGGGTGTTCAATTCCATTCTTCATTGCATATTATGATGAACGATACCAAATCTTCTAATCGTCTAACATACAAGATCTATGGCCCACAGTAACACACCTGGCAGTTAGAAATTTTTTTTTCAAATAAGTATGTCTTACGGTGTAATAAATAAATCAAGAATTAAACATTATAATTTAAAAATGGATTAATAACTAAGGGTTAACATATTTTAAGAAGATTTTGAATTAAATATAAATACCTTAATTAATAGCTAAGATGGTTCTTCTCAAAATAATTTTTTTCTTGACTTTTATTCAAAATCTAGCATAAAATTTTAAAGTCACATGTTTAAGTTATTTAAAATCCAATACAAACTTTTAAAGTCATGTGTTTAATGTGTTTAATTTGTAAAGATCAAGTGTCTCAAGAGTAGTTTTTCGGGGTGTAAAATCCATTTATGCATTCAAAAGTGTATTTTAAATAACAAAAAATCACAATTGGATCAGGCCAAACTACAAATTATATGTTTTTTAAATTAATTAAAATTATGCTCAAATATCACCATTTTATGATGTATTTTGTGTGCAAATGCTTATTTCATGCTTGTGGTAGAGATGTTGTACTGTAATGTAATGTCCTACAAACATTTTGACTAGATAACAATAAAATAAAATAATTAATAATTATAATTATCAATAACGCTATTTAACTTTCAAATTTCATACAAATAAAAATGAACTAAATTAATATAAATATAAAATATAAAAATAAATAAAAACAATTATAACCCACATAGATCTATCTTAACTCCAGATTTATCGAACACTGAGAGGGATCAAATATTTGGAGGTGCAAACCTTTCCTCAAGTATTTCATTCCAAAAAGAGACTTGCAACTTGAGAGATTTGACCCCACTCGATGTTTGATAGATAAGTTAAGATAGATCTACACTTGTTTATAAATTAGGTGAACACCTTTCCTCAAGTATTTCATTCCAAAAAGAGACTTGTAACTTGAGAGATTTGACCCCACTCGATGTTTGATATATAAGATAATAAATCTACACTTGTTTATAAATCAGGTGAACACGCATTCAAAATGCATACCATTCGCAATTTTAAAAAGTCCTAAAAACATAAATTTTAAAATGTTTGAGTACCAATAAGAAGACTTTACAACTTACTTTCACCTCATAAAACTATTTTAAAAATAATTTAGCAGACAAAGTTTTAAATCGTTTTCAATAGTTTTCATATATCATGTAATTTTTTTCTATTTAGAGTTCATTACAAGTCTTCCTAATTTTGAAAACTATTTGAGAAGTATTCCAAATGCATGACAAACACCATGTTTAAGGAATTTCTAAATTTAAAAAAGAGGAAGTCAAAGCTCCTTGTAAATTTCTCACCGCAGATTTTGTGAAAGCTAATAACCTAAAAAGAAAAATTTACCCAACCTTTAAAATATAGTTGAATTTATAAAGTATAATTAAATGATATAGTATTATTTAATATAATATTTGAACTACAAAGAATATGGAAAAATAATATGATAATAAGAACTTGCACTCACATAAACTAAAGTCAAGTCATTTAACAAAGAGGAGGAAGCCATTTTTATTTCATTCACAAATTAGTTGGATAAAAAACAAATAAGACAAAAAAAATATGATAATAAATCATGTGATTATTTAGCCGTTATGATATCATTTATAAATCACATGATTATGTATTGAAATGCATGCCAAACATCGTTTTAAAGAGTAATAGATTTTTTTTTTTTTTTTAATTATTTCAATACAAATAAGAAGACTTTACACCTTGTTGTGAAGACAATCCCCTCTGCGAACATAGGCGATATCTCTAGCCCTAGAGTGGGTGTAGCAACACACGAGACCAAATAACGAACCATTTCCTAGTTGTATTCAAAATGGAAGAAGAAGAAGAAGAACCTTCATCTTCCTTATGTTATCGTGTAGTCCTTTGGTGAAGGCCTTGATTCTACGATCCTTGAGGCTCACTCCTCGTTGCTTGTGGTGTTTGAATACCTATAAGAGATTAAGAGACAACAACAAGAAATGTGACAAGATACATATCATATATGAAATACAAACTAACTAACAGATCAATGTGTATTAGGTTACTTGCATAGATATCTAGACAAAAATAGAAAGTGAAACATCAGATGTATTATTAATTATAGAAAAGAGAAAGAATACAACTGTGCCCTTGATGTTGGAGACCTCCTTTTCATGATGTCCAAGTCCAAATTGAGGCTCTTCAAAAAATCGTTCTCCCAAGTGGAAATTCGGGCATAATAACAGTATAAGGATACAAAGGATCGATGGTCAGGAAAGACCAACTAGTAGTGGAATTATGTGTTTCAATTTATAGGCAGGGAGAGGGAGTTAGGGATCCATAAAAAAAGGAGGAAGGCCCACTTATCAAGAGAAAATCCCCTATTGATAAGATCAAGAGCTCCAAATGAGATAACTCGAGCATATCTACATCACACCATATCTAGCTCACTGTTCTGGAAGCTTCTAGTGGATAAACTTCTGCTCCATTTGAGGAAGCAATGCCATAAGAGGTTCAACATGATTTTTCCTATCAAAAATCACATTGGAAGTGCTAGGTCAAAGTGTTGCAACATGCCATCAGCATGGGCACACAACTAGAAAATATCATTGACCCAGAAATTTAGGTTTTAAGTTGAGCTTCTTCAAAAAATGTTTAAGGAAAATTTCTGTTGGTCTTCAAGGGATATCTTGATGTATTCTCCATGGTGGATACACTTCACATTTTTCATCTTAGGGCACTTCATGATAAGGGATAGGAAGTGAACATGGTGAAAAATTATTGTGTAACAGATTCCCCCTAAAGCATGAAGGTAGAACAGGGAGTGATGGGTGAAATTCTTTACAAACCAAGGCAAGGACTCAGAATACCGCCAAGAGACCCACAAATCAAGCATATATAATAGATATATGACATCTCTATATGAATCACGAATCCTCGGCATGGGCACAAGCATCCGAATAGAATGGATCATATATAAGGATCCATGGTATGGACTCAACCATCCGAATGAAAGGATCAAGTAAAAATGATCCATGACATGTACAGAACCATTCGTATAGAGGGAGACATGTGTACAATCATGAATAACTAAGAACTTCACAGAACCTGGATTTATCAAACATAATATACGGTCTTCATCTTGATCTCAACCCAACTAATAGTACAAATCCTTTCATGTGAATAGATGTGTTGAAGTCGAACATGACAGAAAACCACCTGATTACAGGTCAATGATGAAAATCGTTAACAAGAATGAGAGAAACCACCAATGATGACAATGGCTCTCAAGGTACAACAGTACAAGCCACGAGTGTGAATAATGTAGCTGAGGTCAAACACCCGCATAATCATCCAATCGAAGGTCAATGAAGTACACATGTCATCGAATGCGAAGTGTTAAAAATATGACAACAAATTGTAAATAATGTAATTTTGGGAAAATTACTTATTGACTGTTAAATTGGTTGAGTAACGAAATGAAGTTAGAATAAAGAAATAGGCTCAAGTTAAATTGGATGGCACGAGAGGCTTGTATGTGCGGATAATAATTTTTTATTAATAGAGTTTCCAATCCCTTGCTCCATGGAGGTTTCCTTGATACCCTGACAAGGTTTTACCACGTAAATTTTGTGTATTTCTTTATGTGCTTTTATTCCTTCAGTTTGTCATTCAGTTATAAATTCTATTTCTTTCTTGTTTAATATTTCCTGCTCAATAAGTGGTATCGGAGCACAGGAGTCGATCTTGTTTGGTTGCATTGGTGGTTGGCTGTCAAGAGGCATTCAAACGCATTCAAAATTACCTGTTGTCCATGGGAGAATTCAGAAACCTGCGTTCAAGCCCACTGTTGTTCGTGGGAGAAGTCTGTGTTAAAAAAAAAAAAAATCCATTAAAGCCCGCTGTTGTCCATGGGGGGAGTTTGCGTGGAAAGAAAAGCTATTTCTGTCTATCTGCAGAGATTCAGAGAGGTTGTCCATCCATAGAGATTCCGAGAGGGATCAAAAAGTGGAAATTCCATTGTTCCGCTGGATGTAAAAAAAAATAAACCGTTGCCATCCATCAAAATAGAAGATGTTGGAGAAAGAAGCCACTGCTGCCTTGTCTGGAGAAATCATTACCATCCATCAGAATCGAATCCGCTGGAGAAAGAAGCCATTGTTGCCTTGTCTAGAGAAAGGAGGCTGGAGAAACCGGTTGCAAAACCTGCATCTTCTTTTTATTACGCCAAAGAAAGAAGAACCATTGCCGTTGAAGGAGGCTGTAGAAGTCGGTTGATTAACACAGGCATACAAAACTAGAGAAGCTGGTTGCAGAGGAATGCTCATCAAAAAGCCAGCAAAGGAAATAGGTGAAGAACTGAAATCGACTGAAAGAGAGAGAGGTATTTTTCGCCCAGAAGATAAAATCCAGAGGTACTTTCATTTTCTGCATTCTTTTTTGCTGAAACCAGTTGTCGCCCAGAAGATAATTAAAAAAAATAAAAAATAAAAAATAAAAAATTCAGGGGTAGTTTCTGCTTGTGAAAATTCTCAGAAATTTGTTGTCCAGAGGAAAAAAAATTTCTCAGACTCTGTTATTATTATTTTTAATTGGAGTAAGGTTTGGTTAAGCAGTAACAATTGGGAAAATTCAGATAAAAGGGGAAGGAAACAGTTTTTTTTTAAAACCCTAGTATAAGAAGGAAAATCAGAAACCCTAGTATAAGAGGGGAAATCTTTTTTTTTAGACCCTAATTGGAAATTAAAGAAAGAAGGGAAAAATAAGAGGAATAAATGGCAAAAATGACAAATGCAAAGTTCGACGTGGATAAATTCACCAGGAAAAACAATTTTGCATTTGGAAACTGAAGGTTAGGGATTTTCTAGTGCAACAAGGGTTGCACAAAGCACTAGACGAGGTAAATAAAAAACCGGCAAGCATGATAGATTCATACCGGGAAGACTCTGATGCTTGAGCTTCCTTTTAGCATTCATTCAATTATATTTGGAAGATGAATTTCTTTAACATTGTTGGAGAAAGAGTACCGCCTCAAGGGTTGTGGAAAATGAAACATTGTATATGAAAAATCTTCACAAATAGAATCTGTTTTAAATACAATTGCATGGGAGCCTTCTGATGAAGGAGGGTACAAAAATTGTAGAACATTTAACTATTTTTAATATGCTTATTTTCCAGTTGTCAGATATGGAAGTAAAAATACAGGAAGAAGACAAGGCAATAACCTTGTTGTGCTCTCTGCCTGAGTCATGGGATCACTTCGTTACTTCAATCAGTCTGAGCACTGCCGATTCCTTAAAATTTGAATTTGTTTTGGGTGCTCTCTTATCTGAAGAAGTACGAAGAAAATCTAACATTGAGACATCTGCACCAGAAGCCATGGTAGCCAGAGGTCGGTCAAAGGAAAGAGGGGAAAAAGAAAGAGGTTCTTCCAGATCGAAGTCAAAGGGCGGCAAGAAATGTAAAGCCAAGTGATGGTACTGCAATAAACTTGGACACCTCAAGAAAGATTGTTGGAAATGGAAGGAGTCAGAAAACCATAATAATGAATCAAATCAGGTTGATTCAGGTATGGTTGATGAGGTTTTAATTGCTGAAGCTCTCCCTGTTTGTAATATCTCTCAAGATGCTGAAAATTGGCTATTAGACTCTGGTGCTTCTCGTCATACGAGTCTGCATCGAAGTTGGTTTACTTCATATGAAACTGTAAATGGTAGTTCTGTATTCATGGGAAATAATGCATCTTGTCATACTGTTGGGATTGGTAATGTAAAAAATAAAATGTATGATGATACAGTTAAAACATTATCTGATGTTAAGCATGTACCTGAACTAAAGAAAAAATTGATTTCCTTGGGAGTTTTGGATTCGATTGGGTATAAATTTACATTTCAAAATGGAGTGCTAAAAGTCTCAAAAGGAGCCTTGGTTGTTGTGAAGGCTGAAAATATCAGAAATCTGTACAGACTCAAAGGAAGCACTCAAGTCAGTGAAGCAACGATTGTATCAGAAAAAGCAAAAGAAGGTTCTTGTCTATGGCATCAACAGTTGGGTCACATGAGCGAGAAAGGTCTTCAAGTACTGATGAACTGCAAGTTGCTTCCTGATTTGAAATCCTTAAAGTTGGATTTTTGTAAATATTGCGTGTTTGGTAAACAATGTAACAAAGGTTCAAGACTGGAAATCATAATAGTAAACATATTTTTAGACTACATTCATTCTGATCTATGGGGACCATCTCCTACTGTGTCTTATGGAGGTGCATTATATTTCTTAACATTTATTGATGATTTCTCCCGAAAAGTATGGGTCTATATGTTAAAAAATAAAGCTGATGTATTTAATGTTTTTAAACAATTTAAAACAAAGGTGGAAAAGAAAATAGGAAAATCAATTAAATGTTTAAGAACTGACAATGGCAGTGAATTTACTTCTTTAGAATTTGAACAATTTTTTAAGGATGAAGGGATTGTTAGACACAAAACTGTTGTTTATACCCCTTAGCAAAATGGTGTTGCTGAACGGATGAATCAGACTCTTGTGGAAAGAGCCAGAAGCATGATCAGTAATGCAAACCTGCAAAAGGATTTGTGGGCAGAAGAAGTATCCACTGCTTGTTATTTAGTTAACAGATCACCTTTGGTTGCAATAAAATGAAAAATTCCTGAAGAAGTTTGGTTGGGTCAGTCTTGTGATTATTCACATTTGAAGATTTTTGGTTGTGATGCCTATGCTCTTATTCCTAGAAATCAACATTCAAAGTTAGATCCAAAAACGAAATGTTGTGTCTTTGTTGGATATGATTATGCAGTGAAGGGATATAGGTTGTGGGACTCTTCTTCACGGAAGATAGTCATTAGTAGAGATGTAACATTTGATGAATCTTATCTTCTAAAATCAGATGTTGAAAAAGTTGAATAGGAGCAAGTATTGCCAAATCAGCAGATTCAATTGGAGACTAACCCTTTTCTAGAAATTCAAAAGGAAGGAGCGACTTCTGATGAAAAGGGTGGAGAAGCAAAGGAAACTGGAGAAATTCCAGAACCAATTCAGCAACCAGTCACTCTACAAAGGTCTACAAGGGAAAGAAAAACACCTAAAAGGTATGAAGATTCTGCTTCATCGTTTGCATTGATTACTGAAGATGGGGAACCTTCTTGTTATCAGGAAGCAGTAGATGATGCAGATAGCAAGATATGGAAAAAGGCTATGGAAGAAGAAATGGACTCCTTAGCCAAGAACAATACCTGGGATCTTGTAGAACTTCCTGAAGGGAGAAGTGTTGTTGGGTGCAAATGGGTCTTCAAGTTGAAGAGAAAAGTTGATGGAAGTATCGAAAGGTATAAGGCGAGACTGGTTGCAAAAGGGTATTCTCAAGTTGAAGGTATTGACTTTCATGAGATCTTTTCACCAGTAGTTAAACTTGTTTCTATTCATACTGTGTTAGCACTAACTGCTTTACTTGACCTTGAGTTAGAACAGTTAGATGTTAAAACAACCTTTCTTCATGGTGATTTGGAGAAGAGATATATATGGATCAGCCAGAAGGTTTTGTACAAGGTCGTAGCAGAAGATTAGTTTGCAAGCTCAGGAAATCATTGTATGGTCTGAGGCAGTCGCCCAGGCAATGGTACAAGAAGTTTGATTCCTTCATGGTGAGCTAGAATTTTATCAGAAGTGAGTATGATCATTGTGTATACTTCAAAAGTTTCAATGGAATATTCATTATCTTGGTGTTGTATGTTGATGATATGCTTATTACAAGCAAAAGCATGGAAGAAATCAATAAGTTAAAGGCTCAGCTCTCTAAGATGTTTGATATGAAGGATCTTGGAGCAGGAAAAAATATCTTAGGCATGGAAATACACAAAGACAAGCAGAATGGTAAGATTTGGTTATCACAACGGAAGTATGTGGAGAAAGTACTTGAAAAGTTCGGTATGAACAATGTGTAACCTGTTAATGTTCCATTAGCTTCCCATTTTAAGCTTTCTTCGGATTTAAGTTCTAGAACTAATCAAGAAAAGAAGTATATGTCTCGTGTACCATATGCAAATGCGGTAGGAAACTTAATGTATGCGATGGTATCTACAAGACCTGGAATTTCACATGCAGTTGGAGTTGTCAGCAGGTTCATGGAAATTCTAGGGGAAGAACATTGGCGAGCATTAAAATGGGTGCTTCGATATTTGAGAGGCACAAGTGACCATTGCATCAGCTTTGATGGTCGTGAAGGTTCAGTCTGCAGATATGTGGATGCTGATTATGCAGGTGATTTGGACAAAAGGATATCTACTACAGGTTATGTGTTTACTCTTGCAGGTGGAGCAATCAGTTGGATGTCAAAGCTTCAAGAGACAGTTGCTTTGTCCATTACTGAAGCAGAGTATATAGCTGCTTCAGATGCCTGTAAAGAGAAAATATGGTTAAAAGGTCTGGTTGATGAGATTGGAAGGATGTAGGAGAAAGTGAATGTATTCTATGACAGTCAGAGCGCTATTCATTTGGCTACAAATCCAGCCTATCACAGCAAGACCAAGCACATCGATGTGAGGTATCACTTTGTGAGACATGTAATTGAAGGCGGAAAAGTAGTTCTCAAGAAGGTCCGTACACAGGGAAATCATGCAGATATATTCACGAAGCCAATTATAGTAGAGAAGCTGAGATGGTGTCTCGCTTCTCTTGGCTTGCAGAAGAGATGATGAATGGGCATGGGCAAGTGATTAGGAAAATTTTTGTCAAGGTGGAGTTTGTTAAAAATATGACAACAAATTGTAAATAATGTAATTTTGGGAAAATTACTTACTGACCGTTAAATTGGTTGAGTAACGAAATGAAG